>CAUDMG010004128.1:120000-175000 GCA_958450375.1 Homarus gammarus | reverse complement strand
CCTCAGTAAAATTCTTGATATCGAATTGTAATTATGTTATGTAGTTTAGTGTTTGTCTTCTTCTTCTTCTTTCTTCTTATTATTCGTCTGTTTCTTCGTATTTCTCTTACTATTATTATTATTATTATTATTATTATTATTATTATTATTATTATTATTATTATTATTATTATTATTCTGTTTCTTCTATTCCTTCTGCTTCTTCGGGAGGGGGAGGGGGGTTGTTGTTGTTGTTGTTGTTGGTAGGGGCGAGAGAAAGTGAGGGAAGCGCGCTCTCTCTCTCTCTCTCTCTCTCTCTCTCTCTCTCTCTCTCTCTCTCTCTCTCTCTCTCTCTCACGCTGGGTGTATTATCGTCCACTAGTACCTATTGTTGTGGCTAATTTACTGGGGCCAATATTGTGTTCTGTTGTAAAGTGAGTTTAAATTGGCAATACTAACCCTTTGTTTACTGAATTTAGCTCTCTCTCTCTCTCTCTCTCTCTCTCTCTCTCTCTCTCTCTCTCTCTCTCTCTCGTCTTTATCTCACTTTCTTTCTATTGAGCAACGAAATGTCAGGTGTGTGTGTGTGTGTGTGTGTGTGTGTGTGTGTGCCATCTACCAAACGCCATTCTAACCCTTTGACCACAAACCCTGACCCTTAATCACCCCTAATGATCTGCCCTGACCTCTGATTGGCCCAATTTAGTCTCGGTGGGTATTATTGAGTGTTTCCAATGGTGGTTGTGGTGGTGGATGGTGGTAGTTGTGGTAGGTGGTGGTGGTGATAATAATGATGGTGATGTTGGTGGTAGTAGTGGCGGTGTTAATAGTGGTGGTGGTAGGCGGTGGTGGTAGGTGCTAGATAGTGGTAGTGGTGATGGTGATGGTGGTAGTTGTGGTAGGTGGTGGTGGTGATAATAATGATGGTGATGTTGGTGGTAGTAGTGGCGGTGTTAATAGTGGTGGTGGTAGGCGGTGGTGGTAGGTGCTAGATAGTGGTAGTGGTGATGGTGATGGTGGTAGTTGTGGTAGGTGGTGGTGGTGATAACATTGGTGGTGATGTTGGTGGTAGTAGTGGCGGTGTTAATAGTGGTGGTGGTTGGCGGTGGTGGTAGGTGCTAGATAGTGGTAGTGGTGATGGTGATGGTGGTAGTATTAGTGATGGTGCAATAACATTTAGAGACAATAAAAAAAACATAAGAAAGCAGTTAAGAGAAAGTTTAGTACATATTGAAAGAGAAAGTACCTGGAGAAAGTACCTGGAGAAAGTATGAATTGAAATAAACATTTTAAGAAGAAAGTGAACAAGATTACCTGGAGAAAGTCGACGATAAAATACATGAAGTGAAAGTTGATAAAATGAAATTAATATATGACAAAAGGTGTTAATAAGAAAATAAGATTATCTACAAAAATATAAATATAAATAAAATAAAGAAATTGGTAAAAATAGACAAATATTAAAAGGTAAAAAAATATAAAATAGTAAATAGAAAATGAAATTGAAAGAAAGTGAAATATAGTTTGAAAAGAAGCTGAAAAAAAAAACATTTAAGAAAAGCTGAACCAGAATACACACTCGCCATGGTGGAGCGTATGTCTAGGAGAGAAGGAGTGAAGGAGGGAAGAGAAGGAAGGAAACAGGGAGGCAGAGAGGCACGAATGGAAGGATTGAAAGAGGAATGAAAGGAGGGAGATGGAGGTGCAGGGAGTGAATGAAGAAGGGAGACAAAGATGGAGGGAGGGAAGGAAAGAGACGGAGAGGGAGGGAATGAGGAAGACAAAGAAGGCGGGAGTGAAGTAGGGAGACGCGGAAGGAGTGAACGAAGGAAGGAGACATAGAATGAATGAAGGAGGGAGAGAATGAGGGACACAGAGAAGCAGGGCGTGAAGGAGGGAAGGAAGGAGGAAGGAAGCTACATACGACACAACAACTCCCTCTGTGTACATGAGACGAACAAATGTCAACAAAGAGTCAGGGAAACTCACTTCGACTCCCTGCTCTGCATATTTCACTCTGCCCCAACACTGATAGACACAGGTACAGACATAGATAGACACAGACACAGGCACACCCGACACACCAAAACTGACAAACACCACATACATACATACATACATACATTATATTAAATAACGTAACTGAAATGGGTTTACCCCGCATTAATGGGTCAATCGAGGCTGTGTTATATATATATATATATATATATATATATATATATATATATATATATATTATATATATATATATATGTTTGTACTTTCTGTTTATCTGTTTGTGTTTGTTTGTTTGCTATACCAGTGTTTGTAATACAGCAATATTAGCGTACAATATAAATGGTAAATCTTTAATTAGTGAACTAACAAGAGAATATAACGAGGTCCTCTCTCTCTCTCTCTCTCTCTCTCTCTCTCTCTCTCTCTCTCTCTCTCTCTCTCTCTCTCTCCGTGTATTCCTACAAAAATATAAACATTTAGCAATAATCCGAAGCTTTTAATTTTCATATCAAATTGGTTCAGTTTTGAATATTCATGAACATGAAATCATTAGTATTTTTTTTCGTGTTTCAATATGTAGTGTAAAATACGAGTCGTAATTTACAATACATTATAAAAAAAATCCAATGAAATAATGGAATTACTCTCCTCTGTATAATACATAGAGCGTACTGATTAATAATATTGTTTTGTAGTTTGTTATGAAAATATAGAGTAAATGTTTAAGGTACACGCGCACACACACACACACACACACACACACACTCACACTCACACTCACACTCACACACACTCACACACACACTCGCGCACACACACACACACACACACACACACACTCAAATACATACGTGCATATACACACGTACAAACACACTCACACACACACATGTCACCATCAACCATACCAAGCACATGAGCACATCACACACTCACATCCGACATGTACACGCACCTCCTTACAAACACACCAACACACTACACGAGATTCCACGAACCACGCGTCACAAGACACACACACACACAACCACACGTACATGACATTGCACACCACACCACACACACGTACATCCACCACATCATATACCTACATATGCACACGAGCTCCTCAGTTTACACAACATTCATACTTCACAACTCACCTAGCCTCCCCCACCTGACTACCCACAAATGCCACACACACGTAAACACCTAGAAAAAGTGCAAAAGAGGGCATGCAAGATTATTCTCTCCCCCTCCTACTCCACATATCAAGAAGCGCTCAACACACTGACCCTTTCGACTCTCACTGACCATCACCACGACCTCATCTGCAAATTTGGTAAGAAGCTTCTACACCATCCCCGACACCGGCTCCTACTACCACCTGAGATCCCTTGTCCGAGAATTGCTGTTCGACACCACAACCGCATCCAGCCCATACGTGCACGAACTGATCGCTATAAGAACAGCCCAGTCCCAACCATTGTAAAAATTATCAACAACTTGTAATACTGTAACACTGTCACTATGTTGAAATGAACTGTAGTTTGAGCTTTTCCCCATCTAAGTTATTATATGTCTTATTTGTGTCACTTATGTTACTTGTATATTATTTGTAATTCGTAACCCATTCCCCAAATATGTAACTGTATATTTTCAGCCTTCTGGCTGCCAAGCTCTTTCAATAAACCGTTAATTATTATTATTATTATTATTATAAATCAGATTTAACCTAACCTCACCCAACTCTAACTAACCTAAACTAACTTAACCTAACCTAACACAAACTAACCTCGTCCAATCTAACTTAAGTAACCTAATTCAACCGAACAAGCCTAACCTTACCTGACCTAATCTAACCAACTCAGTTATATATACGAGGGAGAAATTTAAGCTGGTAATGCGGTGTAAAATATTCAGTCATTTCCTCTTTGTCGACTTGAAAGAGTTCAATGAATTGTGAGATGCGCTGGAAGGACTTGTACTGAGAGAGAGAGAGAGAGAGAGAGAGAGAGAGAGAGAGAGAATAGTCCGGCAGACAGACAGACAGACAGACAGACAGGTAGACAGACAGACAGACAGACAGGTAGACATAATTTAAGTGGTAGGTTAAAGGGTTATATTCTTACAATAATAAAATATTTTAAAGGTTAAATAAGTATCCATTAAGTATTAAAGACCATTGTGAAAATTATCAATAACTTGTAATAAATCAGTGTATTCACTCCCAGTAAACACTGCTCCTTACACTGTCACTATGTTGAAATGAACTGTAGTTTGAGCTTTTCCCCATCTAAGTTATTATATGTCTTATTTGTGTCACTTATGTTACTTGTATATTATTTGTAATTCGCAACCCATTCCCCAAATATGTAACTGTATATTTTCAGCCTTCTGGCTGCCAAGCTCTTTCAATAAACCGTTAATTATTATTATTATTATTATTATTTATAATTTGGTTTATATACATCCATTAAAGACATATACACCGTACGATATACATAAGTTGGTTAATATACATCCATTAAAGACATATACACCGTACGATATACATAAGTTGATTTATATACATCCATTAAAGACATATACACCGTACGATATACATGAGTTGGTTAATATACATCCATTAAAGACATATACACCGTACGATATACATAAGTTGATTTATATGCATCCATTTATATACGAATTTTCAACTTTTTCATCACAACAATTTCAATAGGTGATAATTCAAACGCCATTTATATATTGTGAGTTATATAGTGACATAAATTTATATATATAAATTTGTGTATTTTAGTTGGATTATGTATCACGTTATGTTTGTTGTGGACTTTTATTCATCATTTTATATTTAGTGGTTTAATTTATTGTGTATACGAGTGTAGTCGGAAGTGTATGTGTGTGGTGTTGGGGTCAGTTAGGTGTGTGTTGGTAAGTGTTGTGGTGGGTTACAAACAGACACATACACTCTCACACACACACACACACACACACACACACACACACACACACACACACACACACCACCCCACCCAGCCATCTGTCCAGTAATGTTATCTATATATACTAAAGAATCTTGGGTATAGAAAGAGGGTCTTTGGTAACACTACATCAATACCTGTGTAATACCTGTACCGGACCCCTGGAGTAAAGAAATAAGAGATAGTGTATTTGTGTTTAGGAATATGTTGCTTTATCATTTATATATGATTGATGTTTTGGTTGTTGTTATTTTATAGTTAATATTTTTGTTATAGATTTTGTGATTGCGTTTATCAAGCTCAGAGAAACCTTTGTTAATTTGATGGTGAAGTCTCTCTCTCTCTCTCTCTCTCTCTCTCTCTCTCTCTCTCTCTCTCTCTCTCTCTCTCTCTCTCTCTCTCTCTCTCCAGCCCACAGAGCGCATCGTAAAGTTTAACAAGTCTGTACATTAAAACTTTCTCTCGCCCTCGACAACTTACCAACAATGACGTTTGTAAACTTGACGTGTCACTGCTTCTCGTGCCGCCTACAGCTGTATGCTCACCTAACCTAACCTAACCTAACCTAACCTAACCTGACCTGACCTGACCTTACTTATCTTGAGACTTCATTAAACTTAACTTACATATAACCTACCTAACCTAACCTAACCAAACCTGGATATATTAACACGAAAATATAGGTCGGGGATGTGATACTATATTTATAACCTGGTTCACCTGAGCATCAAATTAGCGAATTAACCCTTTCCTTCAGACACGACCCACAGGTGAGGGAGACAAGCAGCTGTTAATTAGAGGGGGCAGGTATGCGTTCACCTGACACCCGTGAGGTAACTGACCCTGATATCACACCTTTACTTTCCCTAATTACAGGTGTTCAGAACTTTCATGGGTCTATTGTATATATGGAAGGCAATTAACCTGTATTGTGGTGTTTGGTAAGTGAAGTCGACCTGAAAATGGTTATGGTAATAGTTGTTGTTGTTGTGGTGGTGAGAGAGAGAGAGAGAGAAAGAGAGAGAGATAAAGAGAGAGGAGAGAGAGAGAGAGGGAGAGAGAGAGAGAGAGAGAGAGAGAGAGAGAGAGAGAGAGAGAGAGAGAGAGATTAATAACATGTGGTCATCCCTTAAGTGCCACTACAAAGACTATTGACTTGTCTTAATGGACTCTCTCTCTCTCTCTCTCTCTCTCTCTCTCTCTCTCTCTCTCTCTCTCTCTCCACTTCTTCCTCCTTTACTGAATCTCACTTTCCCTTCTACTTCCCCATCACCTCCTCACCATTACCATTCCTTCCCACCATCACCTGCTCCCTGCCACCGCTCCTCCCCAGCTAGGTTAACAACACTACCCTCCACCCACCATCACCTGCTCCCTGCCACCGCTCCTCCCCAGCTAGGTTAACAACACTACCCTCCACCCACCATCACCTGCTCCCTGCCACCGCTCCTCCCCAGCTAGGTTAACAACAATACCCTCCACCCACCATCACCTGCTCACTGCCACCGCTCCTCCCCAGCTAGGTTAACAACAATACCCTCCACCCACCATCACCTGCTCACTGCCACCGCTCCTCCCCAGCTAGGTTAACAACAATACCCTCCACCCACCATCACCTGCTCACTGCCACCGCTCCTCCCCAACTAGGTTAACAACAATGCCCTCCACCCACCATCACCTGCTCCCTGCCACCGCTCCTCCCCAGCTAGGTTAACAACAATGCCCTCCACCCACCATCACCTGCTCCCTGCCACCGCTCCTCCCCAGCTAGGTTAACAACAATACCCTCCACCCACCATCACCTGTTCCCTGCCACCGCTCCTCCCCTGCTAGGTTAACAACAATACCCTCCACCCACCATCACCTGTTCCCTGCCACCGCTCCTCCCCTGCCACCATCCTTCCTCCTCAATATAATACCGTCATCATGATAGATTACGTTTCAGGGCGTAATACCTTTTCTTTTTTACCTAGACGTGATGAATGAACCTTACCTGACAGCGAATTAAAAGGTAACCGCTGCATAACGTGCTCATTGGACCTACGTTTAATTAGAGTTTAACGAGCCAATTAAAATTCTAATTGTGTTTTAATAATCGGGTGACTAGACTGGCTGTGTGGTAGTTGGTGATGAGGATTCAAAGATGTTAATGGTGTTGTAAAAGAAGGTTTCTAGTATGGTTAACAGGCAAAGTTAATCAGTAGAGTTATCTGAGTGTATGGTCAACAGGTAAAGTAATCAATAGAGTTTTCTTAATATATATGGTCAACAGGTAAAGTTAATCGATAGTTTACCTGTGTATATTGTGTCTGGTTATGGAGTTCAGTATTATGTTTAAGGTCTTGTAAGAAGGATTTTGTTAACAGGTAAATGTAATTAGTGGAGTTACCTGTGTTTTTTGTGTTTGAAAATATATAAAGATCAATCATTTGTCAACATAAAAAAACTCACTTCAGAGGTAAAAACAGTGTAATTTGATATGGCTTTCTATATAAATTCCTTCACCTGTACTAATTGGACCAAAATTACAGGTAGATACTGTAATATGATGCATGCTTTATTATATAATTAACTGTACTTTTCTAAACATCAATTACAGGAACAAAATTACAGGTAGAGTCAAGGTAATACGTTTCTGTATCCTACTGTAATAGATATAAGTTTACCTGTACTAATATTCATAACAAACCTGTAATTACGGGTACAGACTATAATATATATAACTAAAATAGCTGTTCTTTTATAGGTATCAAATTACAGCACCGAAGCTACAGGTAGACGCACTGTATTGTGATATTGGAAGTTCACTTACCTGTACCTGTGGTGAAATGAATTAGCGGTTGGACTCGGTTCATATTATTAGGTCGAATTAACTAATGGCGGTATTGGTTGTGTGAGCTAGTGTTGTTCCTGGGCTCTCATTAATAGTGTGTGTGTGTGTGTGTGTGTGTGTGTGTGTGTGTGTGTGTGTGTGTGTGTGTGTCTGTGTGTGTGTGTGTGTGTAATAATAATAACAATAATTAACTGTTTATTGAAAAAGTTCTGCAGCCCAAAGGCTAAAAATATACATTAGTCAAAAATGAATTATTACATACAAAGACATGGGGTGGGTGGGTCGTTTAACAAAAACTTTCATTACTGAAAGGAGAAGGAACATGAATTGAACATAGAAATTATTATAGTTTACAGCTGATGGCCCGGGCTGGTCTCTTGCCATACTGTGTGAGGTCACGTAGGCCACGTGGTGTAGTGACTTGTCCATAGGTGTTGACCTGAAGGACCTCACGTGGTCATGGAGACACCGGGTAGGGCGGTATTCACGTGCTGCAGTAATCGTGTGTGTGTGTGTGTGTGTGTGTGTTTGTTTTCCATTCATTTTACACACACACACACACACACACACACACACACACACACACACACACACGGATCTTAAGAATAAAACAAAAAACAAAAAACACAAGTAAACACCCAAACCCCTCAACTCGACAGGAAGCCAAACAAACAGAGCTAAAGTCAACAAACACACGGGGGAAGGAACTGTTCTCAGGAGACTCGACAACAAAAACTACAATATCTGCCTTAAAAAAACACGAAAGAAATTTGTGTTTTTTTCTGAAATATATCCATTTTTTTTCCTTTTTTGCGTCAGAATTTAGTAGGTGAATATGAATCGTTTTGTGTTTATGGGTTAGGTTACGTAAAGGGACTCTCCCACACGCTTGTCCACCCTTCACCTCACTTATCCATCCTCCACCATACCTGCCAAACCCTCCACCAGACCTATCCACCCTCCACCACACCTGTCCGCCCTCCACCACACCTGCCAACCCTCCACCACACCTGTCCACCCTCCACCACACCTGTCCGCCCTCCACCACACCTGCCAACCCTCCACCAGACCTATCCACCCTCCACCACACCTGTCCACCCTCCACCACACCTGCCAACCCTCCACCAGACCTATCCACCCTCCACCACACCTGTCCGCTCTCCACCACACCTATCCACCCTCCACCACACCTGTCCACCCTCCACCACACCTGTCCACCCTCCACCACACCTATCCACCCTCCACCACACTTGTCCACCCTCCACTACACCTGCCAACCCTCCACCACACCTGTACACCCTCCACCACACCTGTCCGCCCTCCACCACACCTGCCAACCCTCCACCACACCTGTCCACCCTCCACCACACCTGTCCGCCCTCCACCACACCTGCCAACCCTCCACCAGACCTATCCACCCTCCACCACACCTGTCCGCTCTCCACCACACCTATCCACCCTCCACCACACCTGTGCACCCTCCACCACACCTGTCCACCCTCCACCACACCTGTCCACCCTCCACCACACCTATCCACCCTCCACCACACCTGCCAACCCTCCACCACACCTGTCCGCCCTCCACCACACCTGCCAACCCTCCACCACACCTGTCCACCCTCCACCACACCTGTCCACCCTCCACCACACCTGTCCGCCCTCCACCACACCTGCCAACCCTCCACCACACCTGTCCACCCTCCACCACACCTGTCCGCCCTCCACCACACCTGCCAACCCTCCACCAGACCTATCCACCCTCCACCACACCTGCCAACCCTCCACCACACCTGTCCACCCTCCACCACACCTGTCCACCCTCCACCACACCTATCCACCCTCCACCACACTTGTCCACCCTCCACCACACCTGCCAACCCTCCACCACACCTGTCCACCCTCCACCACACCTATCCACCCTCCACCACACCTGTCCACCCTCCACCACAACTGTCCACCCTCCACCACACCTGTCCACCCTCCACCACACCTGTCCACCCTCCACCACACCTGCCAACCCTCCACGAGACCTATCCACCCTCCACCACACCTGTCCACCCTCCACCACACCTGTCCACCCTCCACCACGCCTATCCACCCTCCACCACACCTGCCAACCCACCACCACACTTATCCACCCTCCACCACACCTGTCCACCCTCCACCACACCTGTCCACCCTCCACCACACTTATCCACCCTCCACCACACCTGTCGGCCCTCCACCACACCTATCCACCCTCCACACCTGACGGCCCTCCACCACACCTATCCACCCTCTGCACCTGTCGACCCTCCACCACACCTATCCACCCTCTACACCTCTCGGCCCTCCACCACACCTGTCGGCCCTCCACTACACCTATCCGCCCTCCACCACACCTGTCCACCCTCCACCACACCTGTCCACCCTCCACCACACCTGTCCACCCTCCACCACACCTGTCCACCATCCACCACACCTGTCGGCCCTCCACCACACCTATCCACCCTCCACACCTGTCGGCCCTCCACCACACCTATCCACCCTCTACACCTCTCGGCCCTCCACCACACCTATCCACCCTCTACACCTCTCGGCCCTCCACCACACCTATCCACCCTCTACACCTCTCGGCCCTCCACCACACCTGTCGGCCCTCCACTACACCTATCCGCCCTCCACCACACCTGTCCACCCTCCACCACACCTGTCCACCCTCCACCACACCTGTCCACCATCCACCACACCTATCCATCGTCCCACACCTGTCGGCTTACTTGGGCTCCTAATGAGAGGCCGTAAAAGTGCTGACAGGTAATTAGTTCAGGTTATGAAGCAGAAAAACATACCTCCCCATTCATCAAAGTCCGGACACAGTATTTAATGTGTCTCATTCGGCCCTGATAATGTGTCTCACTCGGCCCTGATAATGTGTCTCACTCGGCCCTGATAATGTGTCTCATTCGGCCCTGATAATGTGTCTCACTCGGCCCTGATAATGTGTCTCAATAAATCTGTTTACCTGGTTTTATACACCTTAATCTGTATATATATATATATATATATATATATATATATACTGTATATATATATATATGCTGTATATATGGATTTATATATTAAAAAATCCATCCTAATCTGTCCCTAACCTAACCTAACTTAACTTAATCTGACCTAATTCTAATACAGATCTAACCTAACCTAACCTAACCTAGCTTAACTTAATCTGACCTAATTCTAAAACAGACCTGACCCAACCTAACCTAACCAACCCATACAGTAGTCTTGACAAATTAACAACCAGCATCGTAACAGAGGCAAATTTAACCTGTCTAAAAAGATGTCATATTTCAGATTTCGTTTTATTTTTAGATTCTGGGTTCCGATTTCTGACCTATTTGCTGACAGCTTAATCACAGGAGAAAATTTGTCTCGTAAATTTTCAATTGGGCTGGGAGGTGCTGAGAGGAGTTGGGAGGTCTCCTTTGGGTGCTAGGAGGTTGCTGGGAGGTTCTGGAATATGATAGGTGGTGCTGGGAGGTCGCTAGGGGTGCTGGAAGGTAGTGGGTGATGCTGGGTGTGCTGGGAGATGCTGGAAGGAGTTGGGAATTACTAGAAGGTAGCTGGGAGATCGCTGGGAGGTCGCTGGGAGGTTGCTGGGAGGTACAGGGAGTTGGTTGATGGTGCTGGGATGTGCTGGGAGGTTATTGATGGTGCTAGGAGATGCTAGGAGATGTTATATGGTGCTAAGAGGTGTTGAGTGGTTCTGGGAGGTGCTAGGAGGTGCTATAATGTGCTGAGAGGTCCTGGGATTTGCTAGGAGACGCTATAAGGTGCTGAGAGATATTAAGAGGTGCTGGTAAGTGCTAGGAGTGTTAGAAGACTCATGCATCACATATATCGACACTGGCAGACATCATCGACCGTGCTGGCGAAGTACCGCCCGGCTAACAGTATGTCTATTGTTCACAGTATCGACTTGGGTGTGAGTATTAAGTTACCTCCAGCAGAAGAGGGGGGAGGAAGGGAGGGAGGAAGAGGGGAAGGGAGGGAAGAAGAAAGGAAGGGAGGGAGGAAGAGGGGAAGGGAGGGAAGAAGAGAGGAAGGGAGGGAGGAAGAGAGGAAGGGAGGGAGGAAGAGAGGATTGGTGGGAGGAAGAGGGGAAGGGAGGGTGGAAGAGAGGAAGGGAGGGAGGAAGAGAGGATTGGTGGGAGGAAGAGGGGAAGGGAGGGTGGAAGAGAGTAGGAAGGAAGAGGGATAAAAAAGAAGGAGTAGGAAAGAAGAGAGGAAGGGAGGGAGGGTGAAAGGGGAAGGCAGAGGGAAGGAGGGAGGAAGTGGGGTAGGAAAACAAAAATGTAGGGAGGGTGGAAGAGGGAGGAAGTATAAAGGGAGGAAGAAGAAGGAAGGATGCAGGGAGGAGGGTAAAGGGAGCAGGATACAGGGAGGAGGATACAGGGAGAACAAAAAGGTACACACCTGTAATAACTAACGATGTAAAAACAGATTTTATTAATAACAGAAAAATTCAGAACGATACTTATTTTTTTTTTTTTTCAAACGTTGAGAGTAAAACGATTTCAAGAATTTTTAGTCATTTTTCATTATTTTTCGTCTCTCTGCTGTGTGTGTGTGTGTGTGTGTGTGTGTGTGTGTGTGTGTGAGAGAGAGAGAGAGAGAGAGAGAGAGAGAGAGAGCTACCGTCAGTATATCACCAAAGTAAAGCTACAGAGACAAACAGACAGACAGACAGATAGACAGACAGACAGACAGACAGAAAGTAGGTCACTCAAGGCCTAAAATATTCAGTGGAGTTGTGACGTTTTAACTAAATTAAGACACATGATATATGTTACTGTTATGATGACGATGAGGAAGATGGTGAGGAAGACAGTGAGGACCAGGAGGGTAGTGAGGAAGATTGGGAGGTCGAGGAAGACAAGGAGGAATATGGCTCAGGATGACTGTGAGGAAGCTGGTGAGAATGAGGAAGATGGTGAGAAAGAAGTTGAAAACGAGGAATATAATGAGGAAGATGGTGAAGACGAGGAAGATAGTGAGGAAGACAACAAAGACGATGAGGAAGACAAATACATACGAGAGAGGAAAACAGTAATTAAGAGAAGGAAGACTAGGAGCAGGAAGACAGTGAGGAAGACTAGGAGGAGAAGGAGGAAGACACACCTGGCAGGTCATCCATCAGGGAGGATCACCTTTGATATGCAAATTCGTGGCTCCACCCTGGAGATTGGCTGCCGTAGGGAGTGTGGGGGGGGGGGGGGGGGTTATGGGGTAGGGGAGTGGGGGGGGGCGGGGGTTATGAGGTAGGGGAGTGGGGGGGGTAGGGGGTTGTGGGGGTAGGGGGAGTAGTGGTAAGAGGGGAAAGTGCCGCCTAGTAAGTGACGAAGAGTCGATTTTCTTGTTGTGTGGAGGGGAAGTGTGTCTCTCACTCTCTTTCTCTCTCTCTCTCTCTCTCTCTCTCTCTCTCTCTCTCAGTATTGTGTAAGAGTTGGTGGGAAAGTAATGGAGTCATTTGTTACTGTCCACTTGGTCACGCTTCAGGCAAGGGCACTGCCGTCAACCACACACCTAGGAGGAGAAAGAGAGAGAGAGAGTGTGTGTGAAAAAGAGAAACAGAGCAAAAGATAAAGAGAGATAAGGAGAAAGAGAGAGAGAGAGAGAGAGAGAGAGAGGTTTTATCGTGACAGAGACAACACGAGTGACATAAACACGACAAGGCCTTATCTAAACACAGGACACACCCTCAGACGTAGTGGCGCGACCCTCTTGTCAGCACCACTAGATTTACTGAGTTTTATCACAGCTGTAAAACTCTTTGAGGGAGGAGGAAGTGTTGAGGCACCCTTGGTCGACCATACTGGGGAGGGGGACGTGTTGAGGCACCCCTGGTCGACCATACTGGGGAGGGGGACGTGTTGAGGCACCCTTGGTCGACCATACTGGGGAGGGGGACGTGTTGAGGCACCCCTGGTCGACCATACTGGGGAGGGGGACGTGTTGAGGCACCCCTGGTCGACCATACTGGGGAGGGGGACGTGTTGAGACACCCCTGGTCGACCATACTGGGGAGGAGGATGTGTTGAGGCACCCCTGGTCGACCATACTGAGGAGGGGGACGTGTTGAGACACCCCTGGTCGACCATACTGGGGAGGAGGACGTGTTGAGGCAACCCTGGTCGACCATAATGAGGAGGGGGACGTGTTGAGGCACCCTTGGTCGACCATACTGGGGAGGGGGACGTGTTGAGGCACCCCTGGTCGATCATACTGGGGAGGAGGACGTGTTGAGACACCCCTGGGCGACCATACTGAGGAGGGGGACGTGTTGAGGCACCCTTGGTCGACCATACTGGGGAGGGGGACGTGTTGAGGCACCCCTGGTCGACCATACTGAGGAGGGGGACGTGTTGAGGCACCCCTGGTCGACCATACTGAGGAGGGGGACGTGTTGAGGCACCCCTGGTCGACCATACTGGGGAGGGGGACGTGTTGAGGCACCCCTGGTCGACCACACTGAGGAAGGGAACTTGTTCACCATCACACTCCCCACTTCACCATCACACTCCCCACTTCACCATCACACTCCCCACTTCACCATCACACTCCCCACTTCACCATCACACTCCCCACTTCACCATTACACTCCCCACTTCACCGTTACACTCCCCACTTCAGCATCAGACTTCCCGCTTCACCATAACTAGGAGCTTTGATCACACCCTCACCATTACTGAAACCTTTTAAAGAGCTTTTGGGTCGCGATATTTTTTCCCTGATTTTTAAAAGTCGTCGATTTTCTTGGAATTTGGAAATGTTCTGGGCTGTTTTAATGGCTTCGGTAAATGGCTTTTTTGTGTGTGTGAAAGGAAGGAAAGTGAACACCATTTAACATATATCACTGGAGGAACCTTAGTGTGTATTTAAATGTTTACAGGGGAGGTGTGTGTGTGTGTGTGTGTGTGTGTGTGTGTGTGTGTGTGTGTGTGTGTGTGTGTGTGTGTGTTTTCAATGTATTTAATGTGAGAATATGTACAGTATGAGTGTATGCATGCAAGTGTGTGCTTATATTAGTAAATTAGTGTATGAACCTGTATGCATGCTTCTTTGTGTATAAGAGAGAGAGAGAGAGAGAGAGAGAGAGAGAGAGAGAGAGAGAGAACGACTGTGTATGTCAGTATGTCAGCGTATACTACAACATACACCCCGCTTATGTAACATCTGTGTCATATATTTCTCATAAATTCAATACAGTGGTCCACAAATCTGTCACCTGTTGCATATAAACTTTACGTACATATACCTGACGTACAAAAACTTAACGTACAGTACATAAACCTGACGCACATATTCCTGACATGCGTACATATACATAGCGTACATAAAACTGACGTACATAAAAAACTGACGTACATAAACCTGACGTCTATATATCTAACATACGTACATATATCTGACATACGTTCATATGCCTGACATACGTACATATATTTGACGTACACATCTACCATGACAGCCAGTGTTGTGACGGTCAAATATACAGAGTAATCACCCCCCACCTGTCTGTTGTAGGCACATTAACTGCTGGTGATTGGAGGAATGGGTTAGGTTAGGTTGTGTTTGATTTGGTTCTTGTTCCTAATCAAATTGGAAGATTAGGTTAGGTTAGGTTAGGTTGTGTTTGATTTGGTTCTTGTTCCTAATCAAATTGGAAGATTAGGTTAGGTTAGGTTAGGTTGTGTTCGATTGGTTCTTGTTCCTAATCAAATTGGACTATCGGATTTGGTTTGATTGAGTTCTGTTAATAAAGGAATTAGAGAACTAGATTGGGTCAGATTGGGTGGTTGGTTCTGGTTTCTAATCGGATTGGACTGAATTTTCATCAATCAGCTGAGCAATTTCTCCACATTGTATGGCTCATATTTAATGTCTCAGGCAGGTGTTTAATGTCTCAGGCAGGTGTTCAATGTCTCGGGCAGGTGTTAAATGTCTCAGGTAGATGTTAAATGTTTCAGGCAGGTGCTTAATGTCTCAGGCAGGTGCTAAATGTCTCAGGCAGGTGTTCAATGTCTCAGTCAGGTGCTAAATGTCTCAGGCAGGTGTTCAATGTCTCAGTTAGGAGTTTAATGTCTCAGTCAGATGTTTAATGTCTCAGTTAGGTGTTAAATGTCTCAGGATACCCAACATATTTTATGACTCACAGTAATATGAGCCATTAAAAAAGAAGTCAAGTCCCTGTGTATTTATGTCTCTACCTAACTAACTAATTTACTGTCCAATTAATTAAATCACTAATAAGTAATTAACAAACTAACTAACTTGCGAACTTCCCTCGAGTACAAGCTAATTAATGCCCCAGTCAGGTGTTAATGCCTCACAATGCCTCATGAAGATGTATTAATGCCACACAATGCTTCATAAAAGTTTATTAATGCCTCACAATGCCTCATGAAGGTGTATTAATGCCACACAATGCTTCCTTAAGGTGTATTAATGCCTCACAATGCCCCATGAAGGTGTATTAATGCCACACAATGCTTCATAAAAGTTTATTAATGCCTCACAATGCCTCATGAAGGTGTATTAATGCCACACAATGCTTCCTTAAGGTGTATTAATGCCTCACAATGCCCCATGAAGGTGTATTAATGCCTCACAATGCTTCATTAAGGTGTATTAATGCCTCACAATGCCCCATGAAGGTGTATTAATGCCACACAATGCTTTCTTAAGGTGTATTAATGCCTCACACTGCCCCATGAAGGTGTATTAATGCCTCACAATGCCCCTATGATCCTGTATTAATGCCTCACAATGCCTCCAGAAGGTGTATTAATGTCTCACAATGTCTCATGAATGTGTATTAATGCTTCACAATGCCCCATGGAGGTGTATTAATGCTTCACAATGCCCCATGGAGGTGTATTAATGCCTCACAGTGTCCCATGGAGGTGTATTAATGCCTCACAATGTCTCATGAATGTGTATTAATGCCTCACAATGCCCCATGAAGGTGTATTAATGCCTCATAATGCCCCATGCCCCTGTATTAATGTCTCAGTATTGCCTCACACCTGTCGTCGGGTTGGTTGAAGCAAATCACAGTCTGTTTATGTCTCCGTAAAAGTGTTTATGTCTCACGTTTACACTTTTTATGGTTCAATAAAAGTTTTCTCAATCTGAGTTTTATGTCTCAGGTCCTTAGCGTCTCTCTGTTTATTGTGTTTGAAGCTGAAAGGCGTGAGTCTGGAGGCATAAAGTTGACGTTGATACATAAAAGGTGTTTGTGTTTTGATATACATGAAGGAAGTCTTATATTGAGATGATAATGAACCTTGTTGGTGCTGGTGGTGGTGGTGGTGGTGGTGGTGGTGGTGGTGCTGTTGGTGCTGATGGTGGTGGTGCTGTTGGTGCTGATGGTGGTGGTGGTGGTGGTGCTGCTGTTGGTGGTGGTGGTGGTGGTGGTGGTGGTGCTGTTGGTGCTGATGGTGGTGGTGGTGGTGGTGCTGCTGTTGGTGGTGGTGGTGGTGGTGGTGGTGGTGGTGGTGGTGCTGTTGTTGTTGGTGCTGATGGTGGTGGTGGTGCTGTTGGTGGTGGTGGTGCTGTTGGTGCTGATGGTGGTGGTGCTGTTGGTGCTGATGGTGGTGGTGCTGTTGGTGCTGATGGTGGTGGTGGTGCTGTTGGTGCTGATGGTGGTGGTGGTGGTGGTGGTGGTGGCAAAAATAATGATAATAACAACAACAATAATAATAATAATAATAATAATAATAATAATAATAATAATAATAATAATAGCACCACCACCACTCCTACCACAGCCACTAATCCCTCTTACCACTACTTCCCGTACTCCCTCCTACCACCACCACCACCACCACCACCACCACCACCATAATATCGTCTCCAGCAATTTATCTCCAACACTCCCACAGCGACACAACGATCATCACTACTCGTTATTAATGTCTCAATTTGCAAGTCAACATCAGCCACTGCGGACAGGTAATTAAAGCTTAGCGCCTAATACTCTCCAGACAAATACGATATTGGTGTGTATCCTCGTTGACCGGACTAATTTAACCGGAACCGGACTAATTTAACCGGTACCGGGCTAATTTAACCGGTACCGGGCTAATTTTGACGGAACCGGAATTATTTCCCAGAAACGGAGTAATTTTCCAAGGATAGGACTAATTTTCAGGGAACCGGATTAATTTCCATGAATCCGGATTAAATTTCACGGAACTGGACTTAATTTCCATAAAACCAGATTAATTTCCATGAGACCGGATTAATTTCCCCAAGAAATAAGCTGGTGGGGATAATACTCAGGTAAAATAAGCTGGGGCTAATAATCATGTGAAATAAGCTGAGGGCTAATACTCAGGTGAAATCAGCTGTGGCTAATCTCGAGGTGAAATAAGCTGGGGGAGAGAATATAATTTAAGCTGTAAATAGAATTCACAAGGTGTACCGCCCACCACAAATGAATGTCGACAATCAGCTAATGTTCGTAAACAAACCTTCAAGTGTTAATATGCTTGCAGTAAGTGCTTATTTTACTCTCCCGGTGTATTAAAGTGCAAGAAGAATGCTTGTAGGAAACTTTGAAGCATAATTCACACGATGGAAAGTCTTATAAAAGTGTTTAGACAAGTTAATTAAAGTATCATTAATAAGTGATTCCCTTCCACTTGTAACGTATTCTGGATGTTAATTTTAAGTGTTTTAAGTAAATATAGACATTGATATATTATTTAAGTAGTCATGTCTTATGTGGTTAGTGATTATTATATGTGGTTATTGTTTTTTATGTGATTAATGTTGATTTTAGTGTAATAAGTGCGGTATGCTTGTTTCAGGATGTGACGTCATCAGCGCCACGCCTCGGTGAGTTTCTGAACTATCACCTTGTAAACAAACACACCTGAGCAAACTTGTCAGGTAAGTCAACGCCTTCTAGCACAAATTAATGTATATAGAAACTTTGTTATACATATTTCACACATATTTAGATGATGATGTGTAAGTGTAATTATGTAGATGATGATGTAATAATATTTACTTGAGAGGAAGTTCCTTAATTAGTTTTGCTGACAAGAGCTGACACACGAGCTGACACACGGGTTAAAACAGGAGCTGACACACGAGCTGACACACGGGTTAACACAGGAGCTGACACACGAGCTGACACACGGGTTAACACAGGAGCTGACACACGGGTTAAAACAGGAGCTGACACACGGGTTAAAACAGGAGCTGACACACGAGCTGACACACGGGTTAAAACAGGAGCTGACACACGAGCTGACACACGGGTTAACACAGGAGCTGACACACGGGTTAACACAGGAGCTGACACACGGGTTAATAACGGAGCAGATACACGGAGTGACATAGGGGCTGACACACGAGCTGACACACGAGCTGACACACGGGTTAACACAGGAGCTGACACACGGGTTAACACAGGAGCTGACACACGGGTTAACACAGGAGCTGACACACGGGTTAACACAGGAGCTGACACACGGGTTAATAACGGAGCAGATACACGGAGTGACATAGGGGCTGACACACGAGCTGACACACGAGCTGACACACGGGTTAACACAGGAGCTGACACACGGGTTAACACAGGAGCTGACACACGGGTTAACACAGGAGCTGACACACGGGTTAATAACGGAGCAGATACACGGAGTGACATAGGGGCTGACACACGAGCTGACACACGAGCTGACACACGGGTTAACACAGGAGCTGACACACGGGTTAACACACGAGCTGACACACGGGTTAACACAGGAGCTGACACACGGGTTAACACAGGAGCTGACACACGGGTTAACACAGGAGCTGGCACACGGGTTAACACAGGAGCTGACACACGGGCTGACACACGGGTTAACACAGGAGCTGACACACGGGTTAACACAGGAGCTGACACACGGGTTAACACAGGAGCTGACACACGGGCTGACACACGGGTTAACACAGGAGCTGACACACGGGTTAACACAGGAGCTGACACACGGGTTAACACAGGAGCTGACACAGGAGCTGACACACGGGTTAACACAGGAGCTGACACACGGGTTAACACAGGAGCTGACACACGGGTTAATAACGGAGCAGATACACGGAGTGACATAGGGGCTGACACACGGGCTGACATGCTGGCTGACACAGGAGCTGACACACGGGTTAACACAGGAGCTGACACACGGGTTAACACAGGAGCTGACACACGGGCTGACACACGGGTTAACACAGGAGCTGACACACGGGTTAACACAGGAGCTGACACACGGGTTAACACAGGAGCTGACACACGGGTTAACACAGGAGCTGACACACGAGCTGACACACGGGTTAACACAGGAGCTGACACACGGGTTAACACAGGAGCTGACACACGGGTTAACACAGGAGCTGACACACGGGCTGACACACGGGTTAACACAGGAGCTGACACACGGGTTAATAACGGAGCAGATACACGGAGTGACATAGGGGCTGACACACGGGCTGACATGCTGGCTGACACAGGAGCTGACAGAGAATCGATGCTCTCATAAAAGTGTCATTATAATCTCTAGTGACGCGAGATATAAACATAGAGAGACACTGAGAGAGACACTGAGAGAGACACTGAGACATACTGAGAGACACTGAGAGAGACACTGAGAGACACTGAGAGAGACACTGAGAGACACTGAGAGAGACACTGAGAGAGACACTGAGAGACACACTGAGAGACACACTGAGAGATAGACTAATAGATCATATAGATACAGAGAAAGACAATGAGACAAAAAGTATAGAGAGACACATGGGGGAAACTAAGACACACAGAGAGATACTGAGAAACACTGAGAGAGATATTGAGAAACACTGAGAGAGATATTGATTTAGTCTCTTTATTCTTAGAGTTTTCATTTGAGATTTGTTTTTCTAGTTTCTTGTATAATTTTTGTTTTGCTATTTTCTTTCATAGTTTTCCTTGTTTTGCTATTTTCTTTCATAGTTTTCCTTGTTTTGCTATTTTCTTTCATAGTTTTCCTTGTTTTGCTATTTTCTTTCATGGTTTTCCTTGTTTTGCTATTTTCTTTCATAGTTTTCCTTGTTTTGCTATTTTCTTTCATGGTTTTCCTTGTTTTGCTATTTTCTTTCATAGTTTTCCTTGTTTTGCTATTTTCTTTCATGGTTTTCCTTGTTTTGCTATTTTTCCCTCTATTTATTCTTTATCCAAGTTCATTTTCTTTGTCATTTGTCTTTTTATATTTTCTTTGTTGTCTTTTATTTTTTTATTATATTCTTTGTTTATTTATGTTTTATCGTATCTCAAAAGACGAATTATTTACGTCATATGAACCCGTTTTCTGATTGGTGACTTTATTGCCTAGCCAGATCTCCCTGATTGGTGGTCGTTCCTTGCTCTTGTCTACTGATCGGTCACTTTTATCAACCTAGATATCTTTGATTGGTTATCCTTCCCAGCTGCCGCCATCTGATAGGTCATCGCTCACTACTTCCATCTTGTGATTGATCATCATTCCCTTCTGCCGTCATGTGATTGGCCATCATCCCTTACTACCGGCTTGTCATTCGTTATCGTTCCCTTCTGCCGGATTGTGATTGATCATCGTTCCATCCTGCCGTCATGTGATTGGTCAGTTATTGCCCGACTTGGTGAAGGATGAACCAAATACCATCAACTAAAATCTTGGAATTTAGCCAACATTTACTCCCCGGATTCCGATGATGACTGAGACCGACTAAAGCATCGAGTTTCAATATATTTGATGGCATGTCGATTGGCTTCTCAGCGTCTCTCTCTCTCTCTCTCTCTCTCTCTCTCTCTCTCTCTCTCTCTCTCTCTCTCTCTCTCTCTCTCTCTCTCTCTCTCGGCAATGTCAGGAAACAGTGGACAGCAAGAATATTCCCATTCCATTGACACTTTCATTCCAGATTCACTTTGAAATGAAAATAAAAAAAAATAGATTGGACGATTGGGAGCGAGGCGGTGTGAATCACTGACCAATCGAATGGAAGTTGTGTCGTAGTGAGGTTATTGTTCAATGGCTGAAAATAATAGTAGTGACTGTGCATGTAGGAACTGTGTGTGTATGTATGTGTGTGTGTGTGTGTGTGTGTGTGTGTGTGTGTGTGTGTGTTTACGAATTAGAATCAGGTATTTCAATGGAATTATCAAGTACTGCTACGTTTACACTCAGGTATTTATGTTATTATGTATGTATATATGTATGTATGTATATGTATATATGATTGTGTATGTATACTCGTTTGTATTAATATATTTACAGTGGTTTATTAACGAATAATCATCAATCATTCACAGACATCAATCAACTATATTAATCTTCATTTATAACTTCAAAACAAAAATAAATAAATAAATCAAAATTCGATCTTTACTGGTAATGGGAGCCGTGGCAAAGACGAGACTCACTAGTAGGGAGAACGGGAATGGGTTCGACCCCCCCCCCCCTCCCCACTCACCTGTTAGTTACGAAACTTTGATGTCGCTTACCTGTGTGTGTGTGTGTGTCTCTTGTCTATACCATGAAAGGAGAGGGAGTGAAAAAAAATGGAAGACGAGCGAAAGAGATATGGTAAATACTGTAGTGAAAGAGAGCAAGGGATATGACGAGAGAGAGAGAGAGAGAGAGAGAGAGAGAGAGAGAGAGAGAGAGAGAGAGAGAGAGAGAGAGAGGGAGAGAGAGAGAGAGAGAGAGAGAGAGAGAGAGAGAGCCAACGTAAAGTAAGCTGAGAAATATAAAAATAGTAAAGACTGACCTGCAGAAAGAGAGAGAGAGAGAGAGAGAGAGAGAGAGAGAGAGAGAGAGAGAGAGAGAGAGAGAGACGCAAAGTAAAGTGAAAAATAAAGAATTGAAAGAGAGAGGGAGAGAAGCGAGGTCAGACAAAACCAATAAAGGAAATAGAAATAGAAATTTAAAACTATATAGAAGAAGGGGAGAGAAGAGAGAGAAAGAGAAAAACGAGAAAATGAGAAACAAGTAGAAAGTGTACGAATGACAACGAACTAAACAATACTAAGATTTGTGGAAATATTTCTACGTCCGTGGGAAAATATCAAATTCCGTGGGAATATTTCTCTAACCGTGGGGAAAATCTCAACCCCTCCATGGGAAAAAAAAAAACACATCCCTAAAAAGAAAACGCAATTCTTGGCCCATAATATTAAGGCCAAGCTTCACGTCGGAGTGGAGAATGTGTAAGGCAGTAATGGAACATAGCCAACTTACTATATGGGTTACCTTGAAAACACCTGACGCACACACCTGTACACTCCATCCAAGGCTGGTGATTACGAGCTGAGTTTACTGTGCTCTTACGGTGTTTTTTTTTTACTTTCACTACAGTGTGTTAGTGATATGAATCGTAGGTGATGGTTAAGAGAGTGGTAGTGATGTTACTGGTGGTGGTGATAACAATAATAATAATAATAATAATGATAATACAAATGATAATGCTGATAACAATAATAATAATAATAATAATAATAATAATAATAATAATAATAATAATAATAATAATAATAATAATAATAATCATAATAATAATAATAATAATAATAATAATAATAATAATAATAATAATAATAATCTTTTTACTGATTATTTTAACCATGTACTTGAGGTGTGTGTGTGTGTGTGTGTGTGTGTGTGTGTGTGTGTGTGTGTGTGTGAGAGAGTTAGTGTGTGTTTGTGTAAATACTTTGTTGAGGACCCAGGTGAGTGTGTGTGAGTGTGACTAATTTCACCACACCTGAGGCTCTTTACTGCTCCCACTATGAACCAGAAAGTGAGTCCTTCATCCTAGAGTCTGCATTGAATGTGGAAGTATTTATGTCTCCCAGGACGAACTAGAATGAGTGACTCCATCGTAGGATTTGTAATGCGTGTTGATGTAATTATATCGCCCAGGAAGAACTAGAATGAGTGACTCTTTCGTCCTAGGATTTGTAGTGAGTGTTAAAGTAATTATATCTCCCAGGATGAACTTGATAATAACTCCTACATTCATTTATAATCACCGAACATCAATAATCCCTTAAAGGTACCTAATTAACGACCAAAAAGTTCCCCTCAAGCGCCACCTTCTCTCAGCTCTTGTTTAATTGTCGACCTAAAAACGTTCCCCTCAAGCGCCACCTTCTCTCAGCTCTTGTTTAATTGTCGACCTAAAAACGTTCCCCTCAAGCGCCACCTTCTCTCGGCTTTTGTTGAAATATCTACCTCAAAAAAACTCTTAATTGGACGACTTTTTCCCGTTTTCATCGTATTTTCTTTTGTCATAGTTAATTGCGTCGTGGGAAAAGTGAAAAAAAAATCTGGATATATTCGTCTATCTTCTTTTAAAAACGACCTAATTATACCCCTGATATACTGGGTGATTCATAAAAAAATACAGGGTGTCCACAACAAAATAGAACTTACAGGGTGTCCATAAATTACTTGGCTAATTTTTAGAAGTGAATTACCTAAAAAATATAAACCCTGCATATTTTTGGAATACATTGTATATATTTTTAGGACACCCTGTATATATATTTTTAGGACATCTTGTATGTTTTTTGGACACGCTGAATATTTTTAGGACACCCTGTATATATTTTTAGGACACCCTGTATATATATTTTTAGGACATCTTGTATGTTTTTTGGACACGCTGTATATTTTTAGGACACCCTGTATATATTTTTAGGACACCCTGTATATATATTTTTAGGACATCTTGTATGTTTTTTGGACACGCTGTATATTTCTTGTTTACCGCGAATATACACCTTTAATATGTTAACGACGTCCGTGCCTGTGTTGAAGCTCCGGAATTATGTATATTTTTGCTTCTTGTTTTTCGTCTTTTCTTCGTTTCTGTTCATTTTTCTTCTTCATTTTTTCTTATTTTTCTTCTTGTTTTTCTCCGCTTTTCCTTCGGTTTCTGCTTCGTTTTCTTGTTCGTTTCTTCTTCGTTTGCTTCGTTTTTCTTTTCTTCTTCATTTTACCTTCCTACTCCTCCTAGCCTTCTTATTCTTCTTCTACTCCTCCTCCTCCTCCTATCCTCCTGCTACTCCCCTCCTCCTCCTCCTCTTCCTATCACCCTATACTTTTCCTCCTCCTGCTCCTCCTCCTATCCTCCTGCTACTCCCCTCCTCCTCCTCTTCCTATCCTCCTACACTCCTCCTCCTCCTCCTCCTAGTCTTCTTCCACTAGGGTCTGTGTCCTGGGTCACTAAGGCTCTTACCATGAATATTTCTCGTAAGGGATGATGAAATATATTAACGTAAGGTAAAATATATTCCTGAATTATTAACTTAAGGTAAAAAACACCTAAATTATTCAACTAAGACAAAAACAAAAACAAATAAATTAACTTAAGGCAAAAAAAAGACTAAACTTTTAACTAAGGTAAAACTTTAAAACACTAGAAAATTAACTTTGAAACTCCCTGCTCCCTCCCCCTCCACCCTCCCCCCTCCCCCCTCCCCCCCCAAAAAATATCTTCCACAAATAACTATGTAATTAAATGCAGATGATTTTAATTACCTTCACTTAACACAAGTTTAGAAGACCAAATTCATTTAAAAAATCCTTATTAAACTTTTCTCTGTGTTAATATTGTTCTTTTGACTTATTTAATTGAGGTAGAGACGCGGTGGATGTTATATGTTGAGGGTTAGTTTTTGTTATACATGTTAATTTACTATTTTTGGTGTGTGTGTGTGTGTGTGTGTGTGTGTGTGTGTGTGTGTGTGTGTGTGTGTGTGTGTGTGTGTGTTGAACAGAGAATGAGGAAAGAGACAGATAATGAAAATAAAGAGAAAGGAAGAAGGGAGAGAAGGGGTAATTAAGAGAAGAAGAAGCAGCAGAAGGGGAGAGGAAGAGAAAGAAAAAGATAATTAGAAAGTCAGAAACGGGAAATGTCAAAGAAATAAATCAGGGTTATACAAGGCTATTATCTGTGACTAACAAGCCAAGCCTCTATAACCTTACCCGAGAGGATAGTAATTACAGGTAAGACTCGTGAACTCCTTGAGAACGATGAGAGGCTCTATATAGGTCAATGATTTAGAGCTTTTAAGGGAAACTTGGCAGTGGAGGCTGTTTTAAGTAATTTAGAGTTGATTATGATCGTAGGGGCGCTCACAGTCGACCCAGTTGTAAAGAGGTACCTAATTTGACGATTGGGATAAGCGAAGGTGGTCAAATGGCTACAACACTCCAAGCATGTCCTATTAGACGCTGGTTCGATCCCTACTCCCCATTTAGCCTAATATCAACATAGGTACCTTATTTTACCGTTGAGGATATGAGTCAATCTAGTACAGTACCTTATATCCCATAGGCTTTATATAGAGTATGAGGCAGCCTAATGGACCGTAAATCATATGAGATTCCCCTTTAACCCTCAAATGACAATAACTCGTATCATTAAAGGCAAATTGGGATGAAACACACGAACATTCAGCCATAACACACGTACTTAAACTGTCTTTGATGTTAATAATGAATGTTATGGGGGAAATTAGATAGGGGGAAAACGATGACTGTTGATATAGCTTTTTTGGGCAGGGAGGGGGAGGGGGAGGGGGGAGTGATGTGAGTGACGCATTATGTAAGTGTATTGTAAATCGTCATTATAATGTAGGTTGTTATTTATTGGTGGAAATTACCGTAATGAATGAGTGTTGCATTAAATCACTGGAAGTAATTAATATTGTCTAAATCACCTTAAATTACAAATGTACTTTAATTAACCTTATATAACACACACACACACAGACACACACACACACACACACACACACACACACACACACACACACACACACCACATTGTAACCCTGAAACTGGCTCATAATTCCAAGTCGTGAGGGTTGTGGACTGGAAGCGTCTTGCCACTGTTAACTGTTCAGGGAGGAGTGGAGAGGGAGGGAGGTAGGGAGGGAGGGAGGGAGGGAGGGAGGGAGGGAGGGAGGGTGGGTGGGAGGGAGGGAGGGAGGGAGGGAGGGAGGGAAGGAGGGTGGGTGGGAGGGAGGGAGGGAGGGAGGGAGGGAGGGAGGGTGGGAGGGAGGAGGGAGGGAGGATAAAGAGGGAAGTAAAAGGTAAAGGGGAAAGGAAGGAGGGAGAGAATGACGAATGGAGAAGGAAGGAAAGATTTTAAGAAGGAGAGAGGGAAGGAGAGAAGGAATTTAAGTAAGTTTAGCAAGGTAAGGTTAAGCTTAGGTTAAGTCAACACGGGTAAGTTTAAGCTCAGGACACCTTAAGTTAGGTTAGGTCAAGTCAACTCAGGTAAGCTTCAGCTCAGGCCACCTTAAGTTAGGCTAGGTCAAGTCAACACGGGTAAGTTTATCAAGGTAGTGTTAAGCTTCAGAGGCTGTGAGTCGCTCCTGCCAACACCTGAATTTAGGTAATTTAATTAATGTCAGCGAGAGATTAAATGAACAACATGAAAAAACTCTTAATTGTTTTGACTGAGCGAGGCAGAAAAAAATTGAATAGACGAAAGAAAAAAAAATAATTTGGTTATAGCAGCCACTTATACCTGTGTGTGTGTGTGTGTGTGTGTGTGTGTGTGTGTGTGTGTGTGTGTGTGTGTGTGTGTGTGGTTTATTTTTGTCTTTCCCTGTGTTTTTTATTCATTTTTTCTTTATATTTTTCATGTGTGCATTCTCTCTCTCTCTCTCTCTCTCTCTCTCTCTCTCTCTCTATCTCTCTCTCTCTCTCTCTCTCTCTCTCTCTCTCTCTCTCTCTCTCTCTCTCTCTCATCCTGATGACTTCATCTCATATAATTAATGATACAGAGGCTAAGAAGCGAGTCGTAGTAAGGGGTAGTGAGAGGGGGGGAGGTACTGAGGGAGGGTGAGGGGTAGTGAGAGGGGGGGGTACTGAGGGAGGGTGAGGGGTAGTGAGAGGGGGGGGTACTGAGGGAGGGTGAGCAATATGGGGATGCTATTTAAGATAAAACTCCATAAATAAGTTTTATTATGGTTAAATCAAGCTAGTATCTATACCCATCGTCCATCTGTTTGTCAGTATCTCGGTGTCAATGAAATAACTTACGGATTTTTTTACTAATTCACTTCAAACTTTTGGAGTAGGTCAATCATAAGTCAATGAAAATTAAGTTCATTTTTGAAGGTTCTGGAGATGTTCGGAGTACTTAGTTCTAACTACAGGGGCGAACATAAACACCTGTACATAGAGTTTTGTAGGTTCTATTCAACGGAAATATACAGGGTGCGCTTACAAGCGCAGGTAGTTCCTACACTCCTATATGGGTCAACTGACCTCTCTCTGACCTCTCAGGCGACATGTGGTAAGTGGTATACTAGCAGCTTCCAGATGTCGCCAGGCACATTTATCTAAGCGTGTGGTGACATGAAACAGGGGCATTGCCACACGCTACTGACTAGAGAAATAATGTGTATATATAGAGTACATACATGGTATACATACAACATACATAATATACATACAGGTTCTAGCCTCAGTGGTTCTTGAGTTCTGCTCCTTGAGATTATGGGTTCATTTTTGGAGGGGGTGGTATAGGCCTATGAAACTCCGATAGGCCGAGTAAATTTGTATATTATTTTTCTCCATAAAGTGTCATGGTAATTAGATTTATTTGGGAGAAGAGAAAGAGAGAGAGAGAGAGAGAGAGAGAGAGAGAGAGAGAGAGAGAGAGAGAGAGAGAGAGAGAGAGAGAGAAAAAAAAATCAGTAAATGAAGAACAGCCAGAGAATAACAAAGAAAGAGAAAAAGAGAACAGGAGAAGAAAAAAGAGGGGAGAAAAAAGCAGATTGAACCCTTACAAAGTCTCTATACACAACACACACACACACACACACACACACACACACACACACACACACACACACACAGGACCCTAGCGGCCTCCAATAATTAAGAGGGAGGGAAAAATACCTGTGTGTGTGGGGGTGGGGGGGGCTCTCCTGTGTGTGGGGACCCTCCTGTGTGTAGGGGTCCTCTTGTGTGTGTGTGGGGGGGGGGGGCGCTCCTGTGTGTAGGGGTCCTCCTCCTGTGTGTGTGGGGCCCGCCTGTGTGCAGGGGTCCTCTTGTGTGTGGGGGAGGGCTCTCCTGTGTGTAGGGGTCCTCCACCTGTGTGTGTGGGGCCCGCCTGTGTGTAGGGGTCCTCCTGTGTGGGGGGGGGGGGCTCTCCTGTGTGTGGGGACCCTCCTGTGTGTAGGGGTCCTCTTGTGTGTGGGGGGGGGGGGGGCGCTCCTGTGTGTGGGGGCCCTCCTGTGTGTAGGGGTCCTCCTCCTGTGTGTGGGGGGGGGGCGCTCCTGTGTGTGTGGGGCCCGCCTGTGTGTGGGGCCCGCCTGTGTGTAGGGGTCCTCCTGTGTGTAGGGGTCCTCTTGTGTGTAGGGGTCCTCTTGTGTGTGGGGGGGGGGCGCTCCTGTGTGTGTGGGGGCCCTCCTGTGTGTAGGGGTCCTCCTCCTGTGTGTGTGGGGGGGGGGGGGGCGCTCCTGTGTGTGTGGGGCCCGCCTGTGTGTGGGGCCCGCCTGTGTGTAGGGGTCCTCCTGTGTGTAGGAGGGGGGACCCTCCTGTGTGTAGGGGTCCTCTTGTGTGTGGGGGGGGGGCGCTCCTGTGTGTGGGGGCCCTCTTGTGTGTAGGGGTCCTCTTGTGTGTGGGGGGCGCTCCTGTGTGGGTGGGGGCCCTCCTGTGTGTAGGGGTCCTTCTCCTGTGTGTGGGGGGGACGCTCCTGTGTGTGTGGGGCCCGCCTGTGTGTGGGGCCCGCCTGTGTGTAGGGGTCCTCCTGTGTGTGGGGGGGGGGGGGGCGCTCCTGTGTGTGTGGGGCCCGCCTGTGTGTGGGGCCCGCCTGTGTGTAGGGGTCCTCCTGTGTGTAGGAGGGGGGGGGGCGCTCCTGTGTGTGTGGGGCCCGCCTGTGTGTGGGGCCCGCCTGTGTGTAGGGGTCCTCCTGTGTGTGGGGGGGGGGGCGCTCCTGTGTGTGTGGGGCCCGCCTGTGTGTGGGGCCCGCCTGTGTGTAGGGGTCCTCCTGTGTGTAGGAGGGGGGGGGCGCTCCTGTGTGTGTGGGGCCCGCCTGTGTGTGAGGCCCGCCTGTGTTGGTGTAGGACTGTACCCCCCAATACCTCCAAGAGCCCTACACCCGCGCTGTTCTCACACATATTGGCGAGTTTACAAGATGAAGGAGAATCTGAAGATGCAACAAGACTCAAAGTTTTTTTGCCTGGCTTCTTCCTTTCCTTTTTCCCTTCCTCCTTCCCTTCTTTTTCCCTTCCTCCTTCCCTTCTTTCTTCCCTTCCTCCTTCCATTCCTCCTTCCCTTCATCCTTCCCGTCTTTCTTCCCTTCCTCCTTCCCTTCTTTCTTCCCTTCCTCCTTCCCTTCTTTCTTCCTTTCCTTCTTCCCTTCCTTCTTCCCTTCCTTCTGCCCTTCCTCCTTCCCTTCTTTCTTCCTTTCCTTCTTCCTTCTTCCCTTCCTGCTTCCCTTCCTCCTTCCCTTCCTTTTTCCATTCCTCCTTCCCTTCTTTCTTCCCTTCCTTCTTCCCTTCTTGCTTCCCTTCCTTCTTCCTTCTTCCCTTCCTTCTTCCCTTCCTCCTTCCCTTCCTTTTTCTCTTCCTCCTTCCCTTCCTCCTTCCCTTCCTCCTTCCCTTCCTCCTTCCCTTCCCCCTTCCCTTCTTTCTTCCCTTCCCTTCCTTCTTCCCTTCCTCCTTCCCTTCCTTCTTCCCTTCCTCCTTCCCTTCCTTCTTCCCTTCCTCCTTCCCTTCCTTTTTCCCTTCCTCCTTCCCTTCCTCTTTCTCTTCCTCCTTCCCTTCCTCCTTCTCTTCCTCCTTCCCTTCCTCCTTCCCTTCCTCCTTTCCTTGATCTTTCCCTCCTCCTGCCAACAGTTTCTTCGTCAGGTAATTCCTTACACTATCACCACTCTCTTCCATTCTGCCAACACATCCTACCCTCCTCTTTCTGCCAACAACTTCTTCGTCTGTTAGTTCCTCCCTCAAGATAACACATTCTTATTTTCTGCCAACACCTTCGTCAGGCAGGTATTAAACTTTTATTTCTTACCTTTACCACTATTTTTTTATTATTTTTTTTTAACGTGGCCTCCAGCGTCCCCCAATAGCCACACCTTCGTCACCATTTTATTACCTTAAAATTAAATATCCTAATGCACAAGTAGCTATCATAGCTGTGTTGAGTTAGTTGAGCTTCAGATCTATGCGGCATTCAGTGACTGTTGCCTCATAGACAATATCTGCAACTGCTCTCAGCTTTGGGGCCGATGCTCTCGTTCCCCTGAGGCAGAGCAAAGCAGGCCTAAGGAGATAGAAAGGCAATCGACATCTCATCCAGGCTGTAATATAAATTCTGGGCTGCTGCTTCTGTTCGGATAGCACCTCCGCGAGTCTGGCGTAGAAACATCTTGCACTTGGTCCCATCTCACCAGAGAGTGTGAATACCAGAGGAGTGAAGCTGCCTTGATCATCTTTCTGAATTCTCTCCCCATATGCCCTTATCTTGTCGTTCCTGTTCCTCCTGTGTACAGCATCGAGAGCTAAGTCACGGTGACATGTGGCCATGGGATAAAAAATCCTGATGTCGAAGAAGGCTCACTGTCCCAGCTTCTAGAATCCTCGAGCATTGACGTCAGCACTGGCTTCGTTGGATGTGTTTGAAGTCCTATGTTGGAAATTCTCACCGTCCAAAGGAAGAAGGGTCGGTTCTACCCTGACATCACGACAGATTTCCTTCAACATATTTGCTGTGAGATCCCTTACTTCGTCATGCCTCATGCATATGAAGCCCCCTTTCTTGCACACCATGGCGTGATCGACGTCATAGGAAGAGCCACACACGCACTGGGAGGGCAAACCTTCTACTAGCCTACCGTACCTCAGAGCAATGGCATCTGTCATAATGGACCGTCGAATCTTGTTCACTTCGATGGTATCCACCTCACCTGTTGCGTTTGAGTTATAATAAGGTCCGTGAGGGCTGCCGTGAACTTAACTGAGTTTTGATGTTCAGTGGCATCAATCTCCTCTGGATTGGTCAATCCCATTCCTCCCAGTCTCGGTGGTAGTGCAAGGAGTGATCTTTCTGCTGGGGTTAAGTGAAGATGTTTCACTAATTTGGGAATGAAATTGACGCTGATAGCTTTTCCCAGAGGGTGGAGGAGGGGTCCAATATCAGGGATAGTTCGCATCAGGTAGTTCCAGCCATGCTTGACTCCATGGGTGAATGCCGCAAATGCAGCAAAGGCCGCATGTGGCTCTGTGTTAGCAATCTCAGACAGAGCTTGGATTTCCCTAACCCACTCATTCACCTTTCCCGTTACGTACTCGGTCTTGAAGTCCGTCGTGCCGATTACTGTGCCTAGGTGTCTTTGGCCGTCCTTAGTTATTTTGACCTCACTTCCAGCGAACACCTCCATTGCCCGTTCATTTTGTTCTGGCTTCACAATGAGGGAGGACTTGCCGGCGTTTGGGTGGTACCCTATTTTGTGGGCCTCGTGATGTTACCAGGTCCCACCACTTTTTGATGTCCTCCACTTTTCCTGCTCCTGTAAGGTCATCAGCGTACGCCACTTGCTTGACCTCAGTTGTTTCAAATTTTATTGTGTGTTGGAGCACGGATAGGTCTATTGCGTACATTGTCATTGCAACAGGGTCCCCCTGTGTTGTTCCCTCAGTTGACTGTATGATGGTGTCACCTCTTAGAGCCTTGATGTTTACTATATAGAGGTCTGATGGCTATAGGTGTTTTCAACATACATTGACAAAGCTTGAACACTTGATCTTGATGTTGTGCAGTGCGGCCTAGCGGTTAAGTATGTTGAATGCGTTTGAAGCGTCCACCAGGAGAACGGCCTCACAATCACGCTGCTCAAATATCGTTCTCATAGCGTGAATGGCGGCTTCCCCTCCAGCCTGGTGGCCAGCACAAACTTGCAGGTTCCCTGCTGCTGCCCTGACATCATCCTTTACCACCTCCATTATGCATTTTCCGATGATCCGCCTCAGCACTTCCCCCACCCCTATAGGCCTACATCCTGGATTCTAATCCAAGGGAATGAGGCGGTAAGCCGTCAGAACATGGAGGTGTTGGCAGCACGAGGTTGCTAGCTTTCTTGCAAGGACGGCAATGACAGTGCAGAGATTACTTGCTACGGGGCCAAATTGGTTAGTGCTGAGGATGACTCTCCAACCGTTTGCATCCAGACCTGAAGGGCCGGCACCTCACTGAGTTTTCAGTGATTTTTTCCACCCCATCCCTCCTGTTATTTTCTCGAACAGGACAGCATTTGGTGGGATATAGTCACCCTGAAACCTAATGCCTTCCTCTTCACTTGCAAAGGGATGTTTTTCCTTCAGTTGTTGTAATGTCTCTGTTTATTGGCAGAACCCCACCGGAGGATTCCTCTGTGAGAGATCTTACTGCCAAAGACACTTTTCCCACACGCATTTTGTTTCCAAACTTTCTTGCAACGTCATCGGTGTTTTGATTTCCATCACCTGTAAATTTTAGTCTCTCCTGCAGTGTTCTTGCTTAACATAAGAGATCATCAAGGGCCCCATTCTGCCACATTGTCAATCTTATCTTCATTGGTGCCACATTTTTTTTGTGCTTAGTCCTTGTGTGTGTCCTCTGACAGAATAGATTTGGTATTATTGCCAGTATTTGAAGAGCAAAAGGGGCAAGGAAGCAGTTCTGAGTGGACTCAGTTATGACGCGAATTATCTCCCGAATCATTTCTTTGGTGGCCGCACACTTGGGTGCTTCAAACAGGTTAGCTGGCGACCACGTGACAATATTTGAGGAAGTTTCTTTAACCCATATGTCCGCATTTTCCATCGAAAAGTCATTCCACTGTGGTGGCTGTCTGCCATTCATCTGGTGGACATCTGCTACTATTGGAGCAGCGTTTATTGGTACTACATTTTCAGGTTGAGTAGACTCACTGCTATCATTTAGGATATCATCTGGCGGTTGGGTCCCGGCGATATCCACTGTGGCCTCCTGTGTCGGCTCCCTGCCTTGTGGGTTGTGACAATTGTTTTCCTTTCTGCAAACCACATATGGTCGGTTGTTTCTCGCACATTCACAGCTAGTGCAATATTGGTACTGGCTAGCACAGACGCAGCAATGTCTGTTACCGGCATAGTGTTCCGCACCTTGGGCGACAGTTACGTCCGCCTCCGACATCTGCTTTGGTCCCATACAGAAGAAGAAACTAATTCTTATGAGTAAAGGGCAGAGAAGTGGCAGGCTGGACTGCTGTGTCTGGGTAGTAGGGGCATACATGCGCGGGTGGGTGTGTAGGCCACCCCCCCCCCCCCCCCCTGTGGGCGACAATCCACACATCATTCTGATGTGTGGAGCAAGAATTGTCACACCTAACACTTGTTTATATATCCTTGGCAGAAATAACCACTATTTCTATGGTCGCACTGATGTAATATTAGTTATATATACTCACTTGATCGGCCGACACTACATGAAGTGACCCTTACTTGGGGGGGGGGGGGGGGGCGACCGCAAGCGTAGAGCACTTGGCCCCATAAGGGCGGGAGTCTCGATGCCACCCCTGCCAAAGTAGGCCTATCGACACTGGCACTGGCACCTGGCACCTGCACTAGTCGACCCACCAAATACCCCCAGCTCACTACTCACTTGGTGATCGCTGGTGAACACACGGAATATTTGCGATTAATGCCGTAAGGGATGAGAAGAACCTTCGGTAACAATGCTTAGGGTGACATCCGATATTCACCGACACACTGTGAAATTCCCGCTCCCGCACACCGAGTATGTCACCATCAATAACACTTTAGATCAGGGAGACGGTCCACGACACCCTCGCCGAGTTGGCCTACTACTACTACTACTTTTTTTTTTTTGTTTTTTTTTGTTTTTGTTTTTTTTTTAACGTGGCCTCCAGCCTCTCCCAATAGCCACACCTTCGCCACCATTTATTTACCTTAATATTAAATATCCTAATACATAAGAAACTATCCTATCTGTGTTGAGTTAGTTGTTGTTAATAAAGGAAGTAGTAGTATATACCCGGTGCGGCTTATCAATACTAGATTGTATTCAGTAAATTCTATTTTGATCTACATAAGCCGAGGTGAGATATTGGTTCATGTGTGTATGTGTGTATTATATTTTCATTGATCGAACAAGTACAGTGTGTTACGGAAATCTCTAGTCCTCTCTCTCTCTCTCTCTCTCTCTCTCTCTCTCTCTCTCTCTCTCTCTCTCTCTCTCTCTCTCTCTCTCTCTCTCGTTACTCCAGGATAATGTCATCATTACTGAATCACAACACAGACATTTTCACCTTTAATGCTCAACACTCTCGTAAATAATGTGATTGGCCCCTTGTCTACATTCACACTTGTTCCTACGTTCAATTTTCCTCGTAGGTGAAGCTGTTGGGATGGACATAACTGGTTGACTTATGCTGGAACACGTAGACAGACAGACAGACAGACAGACAGAAAGGTAAATAGATAGAGAGAGGGAATTAACTGAGATGATAATTCTGGTTGATAAATGGAAGGAAATAGTGAGTGAGTGAGTGAGTGAGCGAGTGAGTGAGCGAGTGAGTGATCTATAAATACTGCGTCTCCTTTCCCTACATAAAACTCTAAATCCATTTGTGTTTTATACCGAACCTAATTTTTTTGTTCATGTCTCCGGCGTAACACAACACGAAGCACAATAAACAGAGAGACGCTAAGGACCTGAGACATAAAACTCAGATTGAGAAAACTTTTATTGAACCATAAAAAGTGTAAACGTGAGACATAAACACTTTTACGGAGACATAAACAGACTGTGATTTGCTTCAACCAACCCGACGACAGGTGTGAGGCAATACTGAGACATTAATACAGGGGCATGGAGCAGCATTGTGAGGCATTAATACACCTCCATGGGGCATTGTGAGGTATTAATACACATTCATGAGTCATTAATACACCTTCATGAGGCATTGTGAGGCATTATTACACCTTCACGAAAATTAATACACTCGTTTACATTACCATACTAACCACCATGGAGGCATTGTGATACATTCAAAGCGTAGCCGAGGCATTAATACCCGGGCGAGACATTAATACACATGCGAATAGATTAACTTTCGTGAACCATTGCGATACATAAACACCTGACTGAGGCATAAATATTTAATTCAATAGCCTGTACGAGGTATTATGATGATCCATTAATTACCTGAATGAGACAATAAGTGATACATTAACACCTAGATGAGGCATAAATAGACATAACAGCCGTGATGGGGAACTGTGATTCATTTATGACATTTATGAGACAATAATGTACATAAATCTTAACTTTAAAGGCTGTTGGAGGCATTATGAGACATTCATTACTGGCCTGAGTCACTTAATAACAAGAGTATTAACAAAACAATATTCCTGAGGCATTATGAGATATGTAATCCCTGGCTGGGGCACTTAAAGGCGTGTATGAGCCATGAAGACGGTGTGTCAGCCGATTGTTGCGAGTCAGCTGATCGAGTGTAAACATGATGACGTCACAAACAGAAAACGGGAGTATAAAAGGAGATACTCATGTGATTCCAGCAAATTAACGCAGACATAGTCCCTCGTAGAGATGGTCAATCGTAGACATTCCCGCGTCCTCCTCAGTATGGTCGACCAGGGGTGTCCCAACACGTCCCCCTCCTCAGTGTGGTCGACCAGGGGTGCCTCAACACGTCGTCCTCCTCAGTATGGTCGACCAGGGGTGCCTCAACACGTCGTCCTCCTCAGTATGGTCGACCAGTGGTGCCTCAACACGTCCCCCTCCTCAGTGTGGTCGACCAGGGGTGCCTCAACACGTCCCCCTCCTCAGTGTGGTCGACCAGGGGTGCCTCAACACGTCGTACTGTAGAACTTTACACCCGTGGTAAAACTCAGTAAAGCTAGTGGTGTTTATAGGAGCGTCAAACGACACGCCATTATATCCGTCTGGCTGCAGGTGAGTTAGTTCCGAGGCTGGTAGGAAGGCCGTGCCATTACGTTAGAGGCTGTAGTGTTCCAGATATGATGTTGTAGACGACTTATTGGCGTTATTATAATGTTGTAGGCGATTTATTGGAGTAGTTATGATGCTGTAGATGACTTATTGGTGTAGTTACGATGCTGTAGATGACTTATTGGTGTAGTTACGATGCTGTAGATGACTTATTGGCGTAATTATGATGCTGTAGGCGACTTATTGGCATAGTTTCGATGCTGTAGACGACTTATTGGCGCAGTTGTGATGCTGTAGACGACTTATAGGCGTAGTTATGATGCTGTAGGCGACTTATTGGCGCAGTTGTGATGCTGTAGGTGACTTAATGGAGTAGATATGGTGCTGTAGACGACATATTGGCTCAGACTTAAGGAAACCCACTTGAACGAATTATTATTATTTTGCATGTTTAATGAGTGACTATCTATCTATCTATCTATCTATCTATCTATCTATCTATCTATCTATCTATTAAGCCACATAAACCCCGATAATAAAAACCCCGATAAAAAGAACCATTAACCCATTTATTCCAAACCATTAAACCCCTTTAAGGTGAACCACTAAACGCCTGCGGACCTCACCATCATTCCCGTGGATTAAATTAAGCCCAGGTAGTAATTTAGTCCGGAATAAACCAGCAGAGATTGGTTAGGTTAGGTTAGGTTAGGTTAGGTTAGGATCTTACTCTCATATGTAACACAAGAGATACGTCACGGGGAGACAAGAGAGATAACTGGGAGACGGGAGAGATAACTGGGAGACGGGAGAGATAACTAGGAGACAAGAGAGATAACTGGGAGACGGGAGAGATAACTAGGAGACAAGAGAGATAACTGGGAGACGGGAGAGATAACTGGGAGACGGGAGAGATAACTGGGAGACGGGAGAGATAACTGGGAGACGGGAGAGATAACTGGGAGACAAGAGAGATAACTGGGAGACGGGAGAGATAACTGGAAGACGGGAGAGATAACTGGGAGACGGGAGAGATAGCTGGGAGACGGGAGAGATAACTGGGAGACGGGAGAGATAACTGGGAGACGGCGTGTATTACTGGTAGAGTGTACACCGTCATCAGCCTACGTCACCGTTGTCATGGTAACTTCTGAGAGGCTGCCTACAGCTGTGTGTGTGTGTGTGTGTGTGTGTGTGTGTGTGTGTGTGTGTGTCTGTGTGTGTGTGTGTGTGTGTGTCCATACCACTCCCTCCACATGCCCCACTCACACATTCCTACTTTCCTCTCACACCCAAACACTCCCCTACACCCCTCTCACACACCCCACACACCCTCCCACACTCCCCTACACCCCTCCTACATACCCCACACACCCTCCCACACTCCTCTACACCCCTCCCACACACCCTACACACCCCTCCCACACTCCCCTACACCCCTCCCACACACCCCACACACCCCTCCCACACTCCCCTACACCCCTCCCACACACCCCACACACCCCTCCCACACACCCCACACACCCTCCCATACTCCCCTACACCCCTCCCACACACCCCACACACCCTCCCACACTCCCCTACACCCCTCCTACACACCCCACACACCCTCCCACACTCCCCTACACACCCCACACTCCCCTACACACCCTCCCACACTCCCCTACACACCCCACACACCATCTAGTTTACTACTACTACCACCACCACTACTACCACTACTACCACCACCACTACTACCACCACCACCACCACCACTACTACCACCACTACCACCACTACTACCACCACTACTACCACCACCACTACTACCACCACCACTACTACTACCACTACACCCTCTGGTACAATATATATTTTAAGCCCTGAAGTAAATATAATTGTTGTCAAATAAATACTTTGGTTGATTACCTGGAACTTATACATAAATATACAAGTGTTTTTTTAAGTGTATTAAATGCCTGTTGTCCGCCGGGGTGTATGACAACACGGTACCAGCTGAATGTTTTTGGTCCGTTCTTTTAGTATTTTTTTTTGTATTTCTAAATGAACAATACATTAGCGTTTAAAAGGACATTGAGATGCATTTCCTAAGATTTTTATTATTTTCTACTTTGTTTAATGATGGATGGTACTCAACGTTATTTGTTACTTTAATAATAAGTCTATATAACAGGTAAATAAATGACTATAATTTTTTTTTAAAGTATGTCGCGGCTGCCATGATAGATGATGCTTAAAACTACAACGAACATCACTGAAGAAACTTTTAATTTCTTAAGCAGAACCTTCGTACCAATGAATCTTCGAACTAATGAATCTTTGAACCAATGAACCTTTGCACCAATGAACCTTTGAAATTATGACTCTTTGTACCAATGAATCTTCGAACCAATGAACCATCGAGCCAATGAACCATCGAGCTAATGAATTTCGAACCAAAGAACCTTTGAACCTATGAACCTTTGAACCTATGGATCTTTGCACCAATGAATCTTCGAACCAGTGAACTTTTGCACCAATGATCCTTCGAACCAGTGAACTATTCCAGCAGTGAACCATGGAACCAATTATCGTTCGGACCAATGAATCCCCAAACGTAATGAACCACCAATATATATATAGTCATAACCAACACAACTAACGACTTTACAAGCAATAAATGTAAAATACACCTTTTTTTTTTAATTTTTACAATTGGTTTTTTCACAAATTTTTGATGTCCAATTATACTTGTGATTGTTACCGGTGTGAGTGAACCTGAACTATATTGAACGAGCATTAGTGAACATTTTTGCCTTATTTACCGAGTATTAGTGAACATGACCTTTTTTTTTCCTTATTTAGCGAGTGGCATTAGTTAAATAAGGCTTAGTTAGGTTAGATTAGGTTTGGTTTTATTAGTTTAAGCTAGGTTAAGATTAGTTCAGGTAAGGTTAAGCTAGGTTAAGATTGGTTCAGGTAAGGTTAAGCTAGGTTAAGATTAATTCAGGTAAGGTTAAGCTAGGTTAGAAACGCCTTGTGATGTCAGGTTAGGTTAGATTAGGTTAGGTTAGGTTAGGTTAGGTTAGGCGTGGTTAGGGTAAGCTCAAGCTAGGTTAATGTTGGTTAGGATGAGGTATGGTCAGATTAGATTAGGTTATGATGAGATCTTGATAGGTTAGGTTAGGTTTGGTTAGGTTAGGATCAAGTTAGGTTAAGCTAAGTTAGGATAAGGTCTTGTTAAATCTAATTAGGTTAAATCTGGTCATATTCCGGGTTCAGGTATACAGACTATCTCTCTTATCCTGTCATCTAATTAGTCTCCATAAATCATACTATTTTCTACACAAACCACTAACTACCGTTTGTCATCCCCCAAGGAACCACCACCACCATGACCCCAGGCTATTCAACATAATAATGATATCATTAGATTTTGATCACACTAATTAGGGAAAATTAATATACATGATCCCGTGTGTCAATTCACCTGGAGACACCCATTATGTCTGATCGTCTTACCTTTAATTAAGCTTGTTTACCTTTTGATCTGAGGTTGATCAATTCCTGGAACACAAACTAAACTATTAAAGGTGAACTGAAGTTGACTCAAGGTAAAACATATAAAGTGAACGTATTTCAGGTTTACCTTAACTAGATACGTTCACTTAGGACCAGTTAGGAGACAAATTTAACACTGAGACTCTACCTTAACTAGATACGTTCACTTAGCACAAGTTAGGAGACAAAATTAACACCGAGACTCTACCTTAACTGGATACATTGACTTAAGCACCAGTTAGGAAACAAAATTAACACTGAGACTCTACCTTAACTAGATACGTTCACTTAGCACCAATTAGGAGACAAATTTAACACTGAGACTCTACCTTAACTAGATACATTAACTTAAGCACCAGTTAGGAAACAAAATTAACACTGAGTCTCTACCTTAACTAGATACGTTCACTTAGCACCAGTTAGGAGACAAAACTAACAGTGAGACTCTACCTTAGGTATATACGTTCACTTAGCACCAGTTAGGAGACAAAATTAACACCGAGACTCTACCTTAACTAGATACGTTCACTTAGCACCAGTTAGGAGACAAATTTAACAGTGAGACTCTACCTTCACTAGATACTCATTACACCAGTAGGAGACAAATAACACTGAGACTCTACCTTAACTGATACTCATTAACACCAGGTAGGAGACAAATTAACACTGAGACTCTACCTTAACTAGATACGTTCACTTAGCACCAGTTAGGAGACAAAATTAACACCGAGACTCTACCTTAACTAGATACCATCATTTTACACCAGGTAGGAGACAAAATTAACACTGAGACTCTACCTTAACTAGATACGTTCACTTAGCACCAGTTAGGAGACAAAATTAACACTGAGACTCTACCTTAACTAGATACGTTCACTTAGCACCAGTTAGGAGACAAAATTAACACTGAGACTCTACCTTAAATAGATACATCACTTAGCACCAGGTAGGAGACAAAATTAACATTAAAACTCTACCTTAACTAGATACGTCATTACACCAGTTAGGAGACAAAATAACATGAGACTCTACTTACTAATACGTCATTAGCACCAGTTAGGAGACAAAATTAACACCGAGACTCTACCTTAACTAGATACGTTCACTTAGCACCAGTTAGGAGACAAAATTAACACCGAGACTCTACCTTAACTAGATACGTTCACTTAGCACCAGTTAGGAGACAAAATTAACACTGAGACTCTACCTTCACTAGATACGTTCTCTTAGCACCAGTTAGGAGACAAAATTAACACTGAGACTCTACCTTCACTAGATACGTTCACTTAGCACCAGTTAGGAGACAAAATTAACACCGAGACTCTACCTTAACTAGATACGTTCACTTAGCACCAGTTAAGAGACAAAATTTACATACATAATTTTTCCACTTATTCTGTTCCTCAATTATGCCTCGGACTAAGTGAACTTACCTAACACACACACTCACTCACACACTCACAAACTCACTCACAGACGGAGGAAAAATTGCTTCCTACCCTGACCGAACCTTTGTGTTAAATCATTAGCATATGGTGTAGGGAGGGGGAATATATTAATACACAGACCCTTCATTCTGGCATTTGTAACACACACACACACACACACACACACACACACACACACACACACACACAGTTACAACAAGGACAGATAGATAAGTATGAACGAGCCCCACCAGCTGTATGAACGAGCCCCACCAGCTGTATGAACGAGCCCCACCAGCTGTATGAACGAGCCCCACCAGCTGTATGAACGAGCCCCACCAGCTGTATGAACGAGCCCCACCAGCTGTATGAACGAGATCCACCAGTTGTATGAACGAGCCCCACCAGCTGTATGAACGAGCCCCACCAGCTGTATGAACGAGCCCCACCAGCTGTATGAACGAGCCCCACCAGCTGTATGAACGAGCCCCACCAGCTGTATGAACGAGCCCCACCAGCTGTATGAACGAGCCCCACCAGCTGTATGAACGAGCTCCACCAGCTGTATGAACGAGCCCCACCAGCTGTATGAACGAGATCCACCAGTTGTATGAACGAGCCCCACCAGCTGTATGAACGAGCCCCACCAGCTGTATGAACGAGCCCCACCAGCTGTATGAACGAGCCCCACCAGCTGTATGAACGAGCCCCACCAGCTGTATGAACGAGCCCCACCAGCTGTATGAACGAGACCCACCAGCTGTATGAACGAGCCCCACCAGCTCTATGAACGAGACCCACCAGCTGTATGAACGAGCCCCACCAGCTGTATGAACGAGCCCCACCAGCTGTATGAACGAGCCCCACCAGCTGTATGAACGAGACCCACCAGCTGTATGAACGAGCCCCACCAGCTGTATGAACGAGACCCACCAGCTGTATGAACGAGCCCCACCAGCTGTATGAACGAGCCCCACCAGCTGTATCAACGAGACCCACCAGCTGTATGAACGAGCCCCACCAGCTGTATGAACGAGACCCACCAGCTGTATGAACGAGCCCCACCAGCTGTATGAACGAGACCCACCAGCTGTATGAACGAGCCCCACCAGCTGTATCAACGAGACCCACCAGCTGTATGAACGAGCCCCACCAGCTGTATCAACGAGACCCACCAGCTGTATGAACGAGCCCCACCAGCTGTATGAACGAGCCCCACCAGCTGTATGAACGAGCCCCACCAGCTGCCTAGGACCCACACATCTCATATTCTGGGAAGAAGCGAAAAGAATTTTTTTCTCTCGTTCTATTTCCTCCCAGTAACGTGACAGAGAAATATTTAGTACATGGTGGGTACCTCCTCTTCCTCCTCCTTCTTCCTCCTCCTTCTTCCTCCCCCTCCTTCTTCTCCTTCCTCCTCTTCCTCATTCTCCTACTGCCTGCCCGATAGTCTTCCGTGTGTGTGTGTGTGTGTGTGTGTGTTAGGAGTGAGGGAGAAGTCAATACAAAATGTTTTAGCGGAATCTACGGTTAAGGGTGACCAGTGACCACAGTGACCACAGTGGCTCTCTCTCTCTCTCTCTCTCTCTCTCTCTCTCTCTCTCTCTCTCTCTCTCTCTCTCTCTCTCTCTCTCTCTCTCTCTCATTTATAGTAAACGGACTGTAACACTAACTTAGAACCTCGTTTACCAGAACCTTTCCTACCAGAATGTTGTTGTTAAGAACCTCAATTAGCCAGAACCTCGTTAGACAGAACTGAACAGAACCTCAATTAGCCAGACCCAAACAGAAACTCGTTAACCAGACCCAAACAGGACCTCGTTAACCAGACCCAAACAGAACCTCGTTAACCAGACCCAAACAGGACCTCGTTAACCAGACCCAAACAGAACCTCGTTAACCAGACCCAAACAGAACCTCGTTAACCAGACCCAAACAGGACCTTGTTGATGTAAACTACCACCCTCGCTCTTAGTCTTGTGTACGGTAATGACCTCTCACAGTATGATTATGATGCACCAATCATTACTCTTCGTTATAATTACCCTTGGACACGCTCACCTCGTTCATTTATACGCCTATTGGTCATAAAAGTTCTCCTGCGTGTTCTCTCATCGTCCAATCAAAATAGAACCCCTTTAGATGCTCACTTGTTTCATGACTCGTACTCTGAGGTGAATCGTACTCTGAGGTGAATCGTACTCTGAGGTGAATCGTACTCTAAGGTGAATCGTACTCTGAGGTGAATCGTACTCTAAGGTGAATCGTACTCTGAGGTGAATCGTACTCTGAGGTTAATCTAATCCCTTTGTTTGGTTAAATTAGGGATGAGCAGCGTTTTTTTTTTTGAAGATAAATGATGGCGTTTGTTGTTTATCTTAGGTTATTATTATTATTATTATTATTATTATTATTATTATTATTATTATTATTATTATTATTATTATTATTATTATTATTATTATTATTATTATTATTATTATTATTATTATTATTATTATTATTATTATTATCATTATCATTATTATTATTATTATTATTATTATTATTATTATTATTGCCAAAATTAGGAAGCAAATTTGTGTTGTTGTTGTTGTTCTTGTTCCTGTCCTTGTTTGTTCTTGTTCTTTTTCTTATTATTCTCCTCTTCCTCCTCCTCTTCTTCTTCTTCTTCTTCCATCTCTTATTCTTCTTCTTCCTCTTTCTCTTCCTCTTCTTTTCCTTCTCTCCCTCCTCCTTCTCCCCCCTCCTTCTTCTTGCTCTCCATCGTCTCTTCCTCTTCTTCCTCCTCTCTCTCCTCTTCCTCTCCCTCCTCCTTCTCCCCCCCCCTCCTTCTTCTTGCTCTCCATCGTCTCTTCCTCTTCTTCCTCCTCCTCTCCCTCCTCCTTCTCCCTCCCCCTCCTTCTTCTTGCTCTCCATCGTCTCTTCCTCTTCTTCCTCCGTCTCCTCCGTCTCTCCCCCCTCCTTCTTCTTGCTCTCCATCGTCTCTTCCTCTTCTTCCTCCTTCTCTCCCTCCTCCTTCTCCCCCCCCTCCTTCTTCTTGCTCTCCATCGTCTCTTCCTCTTCTTTTCCTCCTCTCCCTCCTCCTTCTCCCCCCCTCCTTCTTCTTGCTCTCCATCGTCTCTTCCTCTTCTTCCTCCTTCTCTCCCTCCTCCTTCTCCCCCCCTCCTTCTTCTTGCTCTCCATCGTCTCTTCCTCTTCTTCCTCCTCCTCTCCCTCCTCCTTCTCCCCCCCTCCTTCTTCTTGCTCTCCATCGTCTCTTCCTCTTCTTCCTCCTTCTCTCCCTCCTCCTTCTCCCCCCCTCCTTCTTCTTGCTCTCCATCGTCTCTTCCTCTTCTTCCTCCTCCTCTCCCTCCTCCTTCTCCCCCCCCTCCTTCTTCTTGCTCTCCATCGTCTCTTCCTCTTCCTCCTCTCCCTCCTCCTTCTCCCCCCCTCCTTCTTCTTGCTCTCCATCGTCTCTTCCTCTTCTTCCTCCTTCTCTCCCTCCTCCTTCTCCCCCCCTCCTTCTTCTTGCTCTCCATCGTCTCTTCCTCTTCTTCCTCCTTCTCTCCCTCCTCCTTCTCCCCCCCTCCTTCTTCTTGCTCTCCATCGTCTCTTCCTCTTCTTCCTCCTCCTCTCCCTCCTCCTTCTCCCCCCCCCTCCTTCTTCTAGCTCTCCATCGTCTCTTCCTCTTCTTCCTCCTCCTCTCCCTCCTCCTTCTCCCCCCTCCTTCTTCTTGCTCTCCATCGTCTCTTCCTCTTCTTCCTCCTCCTCTCCCTCCTCCTTCTCCCCCCTCCTTCTTCTTGCTCTCCATCGTCTCTTCCTCTTCTTCCTCCTTCTCTCCAGCCTCTCCGTCACTTAGGCTCTGGTAACCTCACTTCTCTCCCGCTGATGCTGAGTCAACAGTTCCCCTCTCACCTTCCCCTCATCCCTCTCACCTCCCCCTCACCCCTCTCACCTTCCCCTCACCCCTCCACTTTCCCCTCACCCTTCACCCCAACACCTTCCCCTGATGATATGACACCTGCCTGACACACCCTTCCTGAACGTGACACCCTTCTGACATAATACTTGCATATGACAGCTCCCTGACACACAATACTTGCACATGACACCTCCCTAACACACCCTCCCTGCTCATGACACCTCCCTGACACACCCTCCCTGTACACGACACCTCTCTGACACACAATACCTGCACATGACACCTCCCCGCCACACAATACCTTCACATGACACCTCCCTCACACACTCCCTACACATGACACCACTCTGGACACATATCTGACACCCTCGCCTCCGACACCCACCACAGTTCCCCGTCTTCTCGTTTACCTTCACCGGTTTCCTGTTGCATATTCATAAGTCTTTAATAAAATGAGGAAAAAAGTGTAACTGAATTAAATGGTGAATTAGTCGAGTTTAGTGAATGGCGAATTTTGTCCGATTTTGGACGCGGATTTGTGTTTTTTTTTACGTTATTGAGGGTATTGGGGTTTTTGTTTTGGTTGTTCGTCCGTACGTCCGTCTGGAGTGAATATTGTCAGTTTGATCATTCAGAAAGTTGTTATTGTAGATGGATGAGATTTTGTGATTGTGTTTTTGTGTTTATTGAGATGAAGTGATTTAAATTTTATGATTTTCGTGTGATTTTTGTATTTATTGTTTTTTCTTGTTTTTTGTTTGTTTGTTTTGTTCTTGGGTATTTTGTTCTAAGTAGAGGTGATATTTTGTTAAGACAAGTGACGATTTTTGTGGGATTTTGGTTATGTCTTTCCTGATCTGACTGGTGGATGGCTTAAGGACATGGGGGATTTTTTTTTTAATAGGGAATGATTTAATGCTTATTTCTCTTGTTATTAATTTCCTGTATGTGACTGACAGGTACACACACACACACACACACACACACACACACACACACACACACACACACACACGCACGCACGCACACACACACACACACACGCACGCACACACACACACACACACACACACACACACACACACACACACACACACTAACTTTCTCTCAACTCATGTGTAAAATAATACAGTCAGAATCGAGTAAGCAATTTCCCTATTTCGGTGGCCGCTTATCTCGCTCCATTGGCCTTTACGTCATCACAAAATGTTCACTACTGGAAGATGACATAAACCATCGAACTGTTTTTTGTGAAGACGAAGCAGACAGGAACTAACTTGACCTAACCTGACCTGACCTAACCTAACCAAATCTAAACCTATACCTAACGTAACTTACCTAAACATAACCTTACCTATCTTAAATTAACCTAACTTAACCTAACGTGGTGGGGATTAGGGGCAGTGCGGATATAGCACACTGTAGACGATCCTTTTATTAATACACAAAGACGGTTAATGTGACCGCCAGTGTATTCGACCACCTTTACTTCCTCTACTACAAAATTAGGTTAGGTTAGGTTAGGTTAGGTTAGGTTATGGTTATGGTTAGGTTACGTTACGTTACGTTAGGTTAGGTTAGGTTAGGTTAGGTTAGGTTAGGTTAGGTTAGGTTAAGTGGCCATTCACAGCTGGGTGGACTAGGAGCGTCTTTGTCACCCTTATTTTCTCCAACAGTGAAATTCCAGTCACTTGGTACATGTGGTATTATATATTTAATTTATGTATACTGTATAATGATACAAGCTATACAAATGAAAACTATTGCACAAAGTACCTATAATGACACATCAAATACGTACCATAATTACTTATTCAAAACAGTAAAACACATAAATAAACACAGATTAATTCATAAAACACATACACAGTAAATATACATGAATAATATACATACATAAACAAACTGCAAATGTTACCAAGCCAACACCCACATGAATTTCTAACACCCAAGGTATTAAATCCTTCTACAATCTCGCTTGCAATTTATCAGTGTTGTGGTTGGATATTGCACATTATATTTTATTCGTCCATCTTGCAACACAACGCTTATTTTACCCCTAGGACACACACACACACACACACACACACACACACACAGCCATAAGTCACGGTGACCCTGCCGAGAATACAAGATAGTCTCTGTATTAATTTGCTGTTGATTCTGTGTTGCAATATTGGAAAAGATGTCACAATTTTAATCGCATATTGCAAGGCTTTTCCTCCGCTTCACGTCTAAGCTGAGGTACGCCAATGAACTTGCCTTGGATGTTGTGTAAGGTCGGATGTTGTGTAAGCTTGAGTGTTGACTAAGCTTGAGTGTTGACTAAGCTTGAGTGTTGGTAAGTCTGTTGGGTTCACGCACTCAAAACAAAGCGGCCATTAATATACTGTAATCATCTAGTGGACTTTTGTTTCTATTAGGTTGGTATACACACACACACACACACACACACACACACACACACACACTCGTCTATGTGACCCCTCGCTTATTCGGATCTGGAATTTAGTCTAAGTGGATTCTCCTTATAGATGGTCGTAATTAGTGTACATTTACCGTATATTTAATGAGAAATTGTAGAGTCCGGTTAACAGTACCTGACGTGGCCTAACCTGACCTGGTATATTGTGAAGTGGAAGGTGATAGAATGAGTGGGAGGGATAATGATAAGAGAGAGAGAGAAAGAGAGAGAGGAAAATCTGATAAACAATAAGACAATAGACGAGGGAGGAGGAGAAGGTAGGAGTAAAGAGTTGCAGACAGGGATAGTGATGATAAAGTGAGAATAAGAGGAAGGGGAAATAAGAAGGCAAGAGAGAGGGAGAATGGTTACGTATGAGAAGTTAGGGGAAAATATGATAAAAGCCAGAGCGAGAGTCGTGGATAAAGGAGGGAGGGAAGGAGGGGGGAGGGAGGGAAAGAGGGAAGGACGGAGGAAGGGAGGGAGGGAAGGAGGAGGGGGCGAAGGGAAGGATGGGTGGAGGGAAGGAGGTGTTGATGATGAGGACAAAGTGGTGGGAGGATAAAAATGGAAATGAGAAATAAGGAAAAACTTGTATAGAAAAAGACGAAGTGAAAAGTGTGATAAAAATATGAAGCTCTGAAATAAAAACTGATTATTTATGATGCAATTTAGTTTTAGTAATGTTGGTATAAATAGTGATGGTGATGATAGTAGTGATGGTAATGATGGTGGTGATGATGATGATGATGGTGGTGGTGGTGGTGGTGGTGGTGGTGGTGGTGATGGTGGTGATGGTGGTGGTGGTGGTGGTGATGTTGAAGATGATGATGATGATGATGATGATGATGGTGGTGGTGGTGGTGGTGGTGGTGGTGGTGGTGATGGTGGTGGTGATGTTGAAGATGATGATGATGATGATGATGGTGGTGATGTTGAAGATGATGATGATGATGATGGTGGTGGTGGTAATGATGATGATGATGATGATGATGATGATGATGATGGTGGTGGTGGTGGTGGTGGTGGTGGTGGTGGTGGTAATGATGATGATGATGATGATGATGATGATGATGATGATGGTGGTGGTGGTAGTGGTGGTGGTAATGATGATGATGATGATGATGGTGGTGGTGGTGGTGGTGGTGGTGGTGATGATGATGATGATGATGATGGTGGTGGTGGTGGTGGTGGTGGTGGTGGTGGTGATGGTGGTGGTGGTGGTAATGATGATGATGATGATGATGATGATGATGGTGGTGGTGGTAGTGGTGGTGATGATGATGATGATGATGATGGTGGTGGTGGTGGTGGTGGTGGTGGTGATGGTGGTAGTGATGATGATGATGATGATGATGATGATGATGATGGTGGTGGTGGTGGTAATGATGATGATGATGATGATGATGGTGGTGGTGGTGGTGGTGGTGGTGGTGGTGGTGGTAGTGGTGGTGATGATGATGATGATGATGATGGTGGTGGTGGTGGTGGTGGTGGTGATGGTGGTAGTGATGATGATGATGATGATGATGATGATGATGGTGGTGGTGGTGGTGGTGGTGGTGGTGGTGGTGGTAATGATGATGATGATGATGATGGTGGTGGTGGTAATGATGATGATGATGATGATGATGATGATGGTAGTGGTGGTAGTGATGATGATGATGATGATGATGATGATGATGGTGGTGGTGGTGGTGGTGGTGGTGGTGGTGGTGGTGGTGGTGGTGGTGGTAATGATGATGATGATGATGATGATGATGATGATGGTGGTGGTGGTAGTGGTGGTGATGATGATGATGATGATGATGATGATGATGGTAGTGGTGGTAGTGGTGGTGATGATGATGATGATGATGATGATGATGATGGTAGTGGTGGTAGTGGTGGTGATGATGATGATAATGATGATGATGATGGTGGTGGTGGTGATAGTGATGATGATGATGATGATAATGGTGGTGGTGGTGGTAGTGGTGGTGATGATGATGATGATGATGATGATGATGATGGTGGTGATAGTGATGATGATGATGATGATGATGATGATGATGATGATGATGGTGGTGGTGGTGGTAATGATGATGATGATGATGGTGGTGGTGGTGGTGAGAGTGATGATGATATTGATGCTGATGATGGTGGCGGTGGGGTAATGATGATGATGATGATGATGATGATGGTAGTGGTGGTAGTGGTGGTGATGATGATGATCAGGATGGTGGTGGTCGTGGTGGTGATAGTGATGATGACCACCGGATCACTATCACCAAAGTCTCACCATCATCAAGAGACTCAAGCATCACCATCACTTGAGCCTCACGAAGGACACCAACCCTCCGTCAGCATCAGAGCCGCCCACGTCTTGGTCGGCTTCCGGGGCGACAGTTCCTGACCACCTTTGAACCTTGACTCCTGTAGAGGCCAAGAACAATGGCTTTATCTTGAGGCCCTTTGGAGGGTCCTGGAGGCCGACTGTTGAAGGCTAATGGACTTCTGAAATCGTTCTTGTGTCTCCATATTCTACTTGACGACCTTAAATTGCATTAAGACCCAGGTCGTTTAAAGTGCATAAGACCCAGGTCGTCCTTATAAGTATATTAAGACCCAGGTCGTCATTATAAGTTTATTAAGACCTAGGTCGTCCTTATAAGTATATTAAGACCCAGGTCGTCCTTATAAGTACATTATAATCCAGGTCGTCCTTATAAGTTTATTAAGACCCAGGTCGTCCTTATAAGTGCATTAAGACCCAGGTCGTCCTTACAAGTGCATTAAGACCCAGGTCGTTCTTATAAGTGCATTAAGACCCAGGTCGTCCTTATAAGTGTATTAAGACTCAGGTCGTCTTTATAAGTGCATTATAACCCAGGTCGTCCTTATAAGTGCATTATAACCCAGGTCGTCCTTATAAGTGCATTATAACCCAGGTCGTCCTTAGAAGTGCATTATAACCCAGGTCGTCCTTATAAGTGTATTAAGACCCAGGTCGTCCTTATAATTGCATTAAGACCCAAGTCGTCCTTATAAGTGAATCAAGACCCAGGTCGTCCTTATAAGTGTATTAAGACCCAGGTCGTCCTTATAATTGCATTAAGACCCAAGTCGTCCTTATAAGTGAATCAAGACCCAGGTCGTCCTTATAAGTGTATTAAGACCCAGGTCGTCCTTATAATTGCATTAAGACCCAAGTCGTCCTTATAAGTGAATCAAGACCCAGGTCGTCCTTATAAGTGCATTAAATACCAAGTCGTTTCGAGTGCATCTTGGGGTGAACCGGAGCACGAACCAGTGATCCTTAGGACACGAGTAGAGCGCTGTGCCCACTTGGCCACCACAACTCATTTTTTATGTTTGTCTTCTCTATGTAGTGAAGGTGGTGTGTCTCAGTGTGTTACAGCCCTTACTAGCCCTCTGCCATTACCAGCCCTCTGCCCTTACTAGCCCTCCCCAGTCCTCTGCCCTCTGCATTCACCAGCCTCTGGCATTCACTAGCCCTCACCATCCGTCTGCATTCACCAGCCCTTTGCCTTCACCAGCCCTCTGCCCACATTAGCCCTCACTAGCCGCCACTAGCTCGCACCAGCCCTGCGTCCTGACCCTTCTGAGGGCACCACCATTAATCTAGGGGTTAAGTGATACTGGCCAAGAAAATTACTTAAGTGACGGTGTTGATGACCAAGAGAGGGAAATAAATCGTCTGTCGGGCCACATCCCCTCCTCTTCCCTCTTCCTTCCTCCTCTTCCCTCTTCCTTTTCCCTCATTCTTCTTCCTCTTCCCTCTTCCTTCCTCCTCTTCCCTCTTCTCTTCTTCTCACCTCTCTTTTCTCACCTCCATTTTCCTCCTCTGACCTTCTACCCCTTCCTCTCTCCTCTCTTCTTCTCCCTCCCTCTTCCTCTCTCTCTTCCTCTTATTTTCCATCTTCCTTCCTCCCTCTTCCTATTCTTCCCTCTTCCTTTTCTTCCTCCCTCCTCCTTCATCCTACTCTTCCTCCTCCTTCCTCTTCCTCCTTCCTCTTCCTCCTTCCTCTTCTTCTCCCTCTTCCTCCTCATTACTCTTCCTCCCTCTCCCTCTTCTTCCTCTCTCCCCCTCCCCTCCCCCCCACCCCTGCTCCCATAGGTTAGCTATCTTCGGTAGGAGAGCAACGGAGGTACACGGCGCTGAAGCGAACTACATTGTTACTGGATTTCTGTGTCGCCTTGTTTACTAATTACTCTCTCTCTCTCTCTCTCTCTCTCTCTCTCTCTCTCTCTCTCTCTCTCTCTCTCTCTCTCTCTCTCTCTCTCTCTCTCTCTCTCTCTTATATTCCCTTTCTGTATTGTTCTGATAAGTCCCTATGTTCTCTGTGTGTGTTTAACATGTTGTTCTCCACCATGGTAAAATATTTACTTCCTGGAGGGGGACTATCTGTGTGTTAAGTTCCCGGGTGGGTGTGTAATCTAGTTGAGTGCAGCGTCGTGGGTGGCCCAGTGGTATTGACTCTGTATGTGGGTGGGGGAGGGGGGTGTGGGAGGGTGCAGAAGGTGTGGGAGGGGGTGTTATGAAGTTAGTGTGTGTGTGGGGTGGAGAGGGTTTGTTGGGGTGTGGGGAGGTGGAGAAGGTATGGGAGGGGGTGTGGGGGTTAGTGTGTGTGTGTGGGGGGGGGGGGGAAAGGGTGTGGGAGGGGGGGGGGGAAAGGGTGTGGGAGGGGGTGTTGGGAGTTAGTGTGTGTGTGGGAGTGTGTTAGTGTGTGGGGGAGGGAATGAAGGGGCGAAGTAGAGGGTGTGGCTCTGAGACTCACCAGGCAGAAAAACAGACACAGATAGCGTGAGGTTCAGGCACACACACACACACACACACACACACACACACACACACACACACACACACATATAGAGTGAAGATTAAGCAGACTGACAGACAGGCAGACAATTCGAACACATATAGACAGACTTAGACACATAAATAACCTAAGAGACAGACAGACAGACAGACAGAGAGACAGACAGACAGACAGAGAGGAGCAGGCGGAGGTGATGATGACGGTCCAATATATAATAATTTATAGAAGTTATTTACAATCCTCGAATATAAGCAAATTGAATTAAATATACAAATTCCAATACAGATTCTTGGTATACATATATATTAAAACGCCTTTGGTGTTAATAATAATAAAACAAAATTAAGATTGGGTAAAAAGTAGCTTGAGTTATATTGAAATACAAATAAATAATGGCGTTTATTGGAAGCTGATAATAACATTGGGAGCAGAGGGTCATGTATTGGCCGTCTGTCTGTGGGTTTATCGACACGTTGTTTAATGTGTTTATTGGCATCCTTTCTGACCCATTGTGACCCATTATGACCTATTCTGATTCATTGTGACCCATTAAGATCCATTGTCTTACTATGATCCACCGTGACCCATTAAGACCCATTTTGATCCACCGTGACCCATTAAAACCCATTTTGATCCACCGTGACCCATTGTGACCCACTCTGATCCACCGTGACCCATTAAAACCCATTTTGATCCACCGTGACCCATTGTGACCCACTCTGATCCACCGTGACCCATTAAAACCCATTTTGATCCATCGTGACCCATTGTGGTACACTTTGATCCACTGCCACCCATTGTGGCCCATTATATCTTACTCTGATCCACCGTGACCCATTGTGACCCACTTTGATCCACTGTGACCCACTTTGATCCACTGTGACCCATTATGTCTCACTTTGATCCACTGTAACCCATTGTGACCTACTTTGATCCATTGTGACCCATTGTGACCCACTTTGATTCACTGTGACCCATTGTGACCCACTTTGATCCAGTGTGACTCATTATAACCCGCTATGACCTAATCTCCCACACTCTCTTACACACTCTCACTCTCTCTCTCACCCACAATATGTCTCTCTCTTCTCCACACACTCCCACAGACTATCCCACACAAAGTCTCACCCTATCAGACTTTTCCCACACTTTCCCTCACTCCCCACACGCTCTTCCACTCACTCTCCCAATTAGCCTCCCACACACACTCCCACACACTCTCCCACATACAACCCTCACACACTCTCCCACACACTCTCCCACACACTTTACCACACACTCCCCACACTCTCCCCCCTCTCCCACACTCTCCCCCCCTCTCCCACACACTCTCCCACACACTATCCCACACACTTTACCACACACTCCCCACACTCTCCCCCCTCTCCACACACTCTCCCCCCCTCTCCCACACACTCTCCCCCCTCTCCCACACACTCTCCCACACACTCTCCCACACACTCTCCCACACACTCTCCCCCCCTCTCCCACACACTCTCCCACACACTCTCCCCCCCTCTCCACACACCCTCCCCCCTCTCCCACACACTCTCCCACACACTCTCCCCCACACTCTCCCCCCCTCTCCCACACACTCCCACACACTCTCCCCCCTCTCCCACACACTCTCCCACACACTCTCCCCCCTCTCCACACACTCTCCCCCCTCTCCCACACACTCTCCCCCCCTCTCCCACACACTCTCCCACACACTCTCCCCCCTCTCCCACACACTCTCCCACACACTTTCCCACACACTCTCCCCCCCTCTCCCACACACTCTCCCACACACTCTCCCCCCTCTCCACACACTCTCCCCCCCCTCTCCCACACACTCTCCCCCCCCTCTCCCACACACTCTCCCACACACTCTCCCACACAGTATTCCAACTCTCTATGGCGGTAATATAATACTGTACAGGATTGAATTTCCAGCAGGTAATTTAATTTAGGGACCAAGACGGGGAGGGGGTGAAGGAGGGGTGATTGGGGCAGGGGGAGGGGGGTTGGGGATGAGGGTTAGGGAG
>CAUDMG010004128.1:107500-115000 GCA_958450375.1 Homarus gammarus | reverse complement strand
AGATGACGAGAGAGAGAGAGAGAGAGAGAGAGAGAGAGAGAGAGAGAGAGAGAGAGGTGAGCAGGTGTGTTTTGCAAGGTGGTGTAGTGTTGTTGTTATTGTTACGAGATTATAGTAGTCATGGTAACTGACCAACTGGTGCGTCTCTCTCTCTCTCTCTCTCTCTCTCTCTCTCTCTCTCTCTCTCTCTCTCTCTCTCTCTCTCTCTCTCTCTCGTGACAGCTGACACGAATAAATTAATTTCTCTTCCTCCTCCTCATTCCTTCCACACTGTACTCCTCCTCATCCTTCCTCATTCTCCTCCTCCTCTTCATCCTCCTCCTTCTCCTACTCCTTCTCCTCACCGCCACCACTTCATTCTCTTTCCCCTCACTCTCTCCATCTTCACCTCTGTCCTCCTCCTCCTCCTCCTCCTCTTCCTCCTCCTCCTCCCCTTCTTCCGTTGACCCAAGAATACGTAATTTAAATTCTAATCCCGTGAACACCACTGAAAACTTCCCTAGGTACAGTGACTCTTCCTCATCCTCCTCCTCCTCCTCCTCCTCCTCCTCCTCCTCCTCCTCCTCCTCTTCCTTCTCCTCCTCCTCTTCCTTGTTCACCCCTTCCTCTTGCTCCTTCTCCACCTCCATCTTTTATCAGCTTCAATGACTCACTTTCTTAATACTTAACATAACTCTATTCTTCCCCCTCCTTCCCCTCCTCTTTCTCCTCTCCCCCCTCTTCCTTCTCCTCTTCCCCCGCCTTCTCTTAATGCCTCACATGATCCTCCTTCCTCTTCCACATGCTCCTCCTCCTCTTCCTCTTTCCTTCTCATACTTAACATGACTCCCCAAACTTTCCCACTTAATCCTCTCCAACGAGATCATTAATGAAAGAGATTCTGTAAGAGGGAGGGAGAGTGTCTTTCCCATCCTACTCTCCAGCTTAGCGTATGAGTGGGGGGGAGAGGAGATGTGGGTGGGCGTGGAGGTGTGTGGGTGGGGGTGGAGGTGTGTGGGTGGGGGAGGGGGAGGAGATGTGGGTGGGGGTGGAGGTGTGTGTGGGTGGTGAGGTGGGTGTGGGGGAGGTGAGGTGGGTGTGTGGGATAGGCGTGTGTGTGTGCGTGTAGCGGAGGTGTGTGTGTGGGGGGGGGGGGATTGATTTTTTTACTTTGCCGCTTACATCGGCTACTTTATTGTGCACCCCACACTCATCCTGTGAGCGGTAGCGCAAAAGGATTACAGAGTAGAGTTTACAACAGGTCATAATAATTAACCCCCGTTGTCAGGATATTATGGCACTGAATGTTACACAGTATTTCAATTGCATTATTTGTTTAGTTCTATACATAAAGGGTAACTTATTCACAAATGCGTGAGTACAGTCGTGAGAGGCAGTATGTCTGGCCTCACACTTTGTTATTCACATTTGCGTGAGAAGTATTCAAGGTGTGATGTGGTGGTGTGTGTGGGGGTAGGTGTGTGTGTGTTGGGGGTAGGTGTGTGTGTTGGGGGTGGTGGTGTGTGTTGGGGGTGGTGGTGTGTGTGTTGGGGGTAGGTGTGTGTGTTGGGGGTAGGTGTGTGTGTGTTGGGGGTAGGTGTGTGTGTGGGGGGTAGGTGTGTGTGTTGGGGTAGGTGTGTGTGTTGGGGGTAGGTGTGTGTGTTGGGGGTGGTGGTGTGTGTAGGGGTAGGTGTGTGTGTTGGGGGTGGTGGTGTGTGTGTTGGGGGTAGGTGTGTGTGTTGGGGGTAGGTGTGTGTGTTGGAGTAGGTGTGTGTGTGTGTGGGGGTAGGTGTGTGTGTTGGGGGTAGGTGTGTGTGTTGGGGGTAGGTGTGTGTGTTGGGGTAGGTGTGTGTGTTGGGGTAGGTGTGTGTGTTGGGGGTAGGTGTGTGTGTTGGGGGTAGGTGTGTGTGTTGGGGGGTAGGTGTGTGTGTTGGGGGTAGGTGTGTGTGTTGGGGGTAGGTGTGTGTGTTGGGGTAGGTGTGTGTGTGTTGGGGGTAGGTGTGTGTGTTGGGGGTAGGTGTGTGTGTTGGGGGTAGGTGTGTGTGTTGGGGTAGGTGTGTGTGTTGGGGGTAGGTGTGTGTGTTGGGGGTAGGTGTGTGTGTTGGGGGTAGGTGTGTGTGTTGGGGGTAGGTGTGTGTGTTGGGGGTAGGTGTGTGTGTTGGGGGTAGGTGTGCGTGTTGGGGGTAGGTGTGTGTGTTGGGGGTAGGTGTGTGTGTTGGGGGTAGGTGTGCGTGTTGGGGGTAGGTGTGTGTGTTGGGGGTAGGTGTGTGTGTTGGGGGTTGTATGGGGGGCAATTGGATATATGTACGTGCGGGTTGGTGTGTGTGTGTTTGTGCTGGTTTATGTAAGTGTGTGTGTGTGTGTGTGTATGTGCGGGAAGTGTGAAGTGTGTGTATGTGTGAGAGTTGCATATCTTTACGTGTGCTTGTGTGCGTGCGTGTGATTCCGATACACCAAGCCGTTCCTAAGTATATTAAGAGGACAGACGAAAATTCGGATAAACGGACAGTCAAATGAACCGACGGATAAACACAATACCTTCCCTCTCACTTCCTTCCCTCTCACTTCCTTCCCTCTCACTTCCTTCCCTCTCACTTCCTTCCCTCAAACCACAAAACAAAAGATGAAAATAACCCCATAAACCACGAATATAAATAAACCAAAAATGGATCCGCTGCATTATTAAATTATAATTTTTTTCTGCAATGTGTAATAAAATCCCTAAACGATATTATGAAGGTTTGGTGTTGACATTGCTACTCCTGACGCCAACTACCGCAGCGCGTATTTGCGTATTTACCTGAAATTTTTTGCATACGGTCGAGGTTCATCCAAGCGTCGTGTGTATAGGAAGTAGATGGTGTTTTTATTATTATTATTATTATTATTATTATTATTATTATTATTATTATTATTACCCCCAGGCTCCGATGTTGGTCAGTGACCTGTGCCCGGGTGGACTAATACCCGTGAAAAAAAAAAAAAAAAAATACCACCCGCACAGAAGCAATATGTCTCCCATTTTTACCCGAGACTATAAAGTTTTGGGGCAAAATATCTATTAAATTTTATTTATGCCTTTACCTCATGCCCTCTCACCCTCCTATCCTAACCTCTCATCCCCCTCACACCATCTCCCAGCCCTTTAGCCCTCTCACCCTCCTCTCCCAACCCTCTGGCCCTTTCAGCCATCCCTTCTATCCCTTTGTCCCTCTCATCATCCCCTCCAAACCTTCCCTCTCTCCCTCTCTCTCTCATCCTCCTCTCTCAATCCTCTGGCCCTCTCACCCTTCCCCCTATACCCTCTAGGCCTCTTCCCTCTCACCCTCCTCTCCCCTCTCACCCCCTCTCCCTTCTCACCCACCTCTCCCCACTTACCCTCCTCTCCCCTCTCACCCCCTCTCCCTTCTCACCCACCTCTCCCCACTTACCCTCCTCTCCCCTCTCACCCCCTCTCCCTTCTCACCCACCTCTCCCCACTTACCCTCCTCTCCCCTCTCACCCGCCTCTCCCTTCTCACCCTCCTCGCCCCTCTCACCCTCCTCGCCCCTCTCACCCTCCTCCCCCTCCCACGCCCCATCACACTCTCCCCAACCAAAGCACAATATCCTCCTGCCTTCTCTCTCCCCTTGACAAATCTATATATATCAAGGGAATCTCTCAATTTTCCCCATCGTCCCTGTATCACATATATCTACCTCCTACGTCTCTTCCCTTTCCCACTGTCTCTTCCCCTACCCACTGTCTCTTCCCCTACCCACTGTCTCTTCCCCTTCCCACTGTCTCTTTCCCTTCCCACTGTCTCTTCCCCTACTCACAGTCTCTTCCCCTTCCCACTGTCTCTTCCCCTACCCACAGTCTCTTCCCCTACTCACAGTCTCTTCCCTTCCCCACTGTCTCTTCCCCTACCCACAGTCTCTTCCCCTCCCCACTGTCTCTTCCCGTCTCTTCTCCACATCTCCCCTACTTTTGCTCCCTAGTAACCTAACCTAACCTAACCTAACCTAACCCCCCGAAAAAAAATATATACAGGTATATTATATTTCCAATCGACAAATTACAATACAGTATATATATGTTTCAGGGTTAACTAGCATTTTTAGCCAGGTGGAAAAATTCTGCAGTTTGGGGGGTATCGAGAATTTATTTGTATTTCTGCGCCGAGAATTTTATTTTTCATACAGACAGAAAATGACATTGTTTTCTGAGTTGGTATTTTTTATTATGTTTATTTACGAATGGAAAAAAATACTGAAGATAACCTAATCTAATATAATTTAACCTAACCCACGATTTACACTCTGTACGACCCACGCATGACCTATAACTAAGACCCATGACCCACTATTAACGACCGACAACCCACGACTCACAACCCAATGCTATTCACGACCCATAACATACGATCCACAACCCCAAGACTCACAACCCACGACCCACAACTCAATGCTACTCACGACCCATAACATACGACCCACAAACTACGACCCACCACCCAAGACCCAAGACCCATGACCCACAGCTTAATACCCACGACCCACACTCCACTACATACGTCATTCACAGTATTTCACTCCATCTGTTCCCCCTTTCGTCTCTCCTTCCCTTTTTTTGTGCTTTCTTTCCCTTTCTCTCTTTTTTTTATAATTTCCCTTCCTTCTTTCTCTCTCCCCTTCAATATTATTTCGTTCTCTCCCTCTTACTTTCACTCCTTCTCTCCCTCTTACTTTCACTCCTTCTCTCCCTCTTACTTTCACTCCTTCTCTCCCTCTTACTTTCACTCCTTCTCTCCCTCTTACTTTCACTCCTTCTCTCCCTCTTACTTTCACTCCTTCTCTCCCTCCTACTTTCACTCCTTCTCTCCCTCCTACTTTCACTCCTTCTCTCCCTCTTACTTTCTCCTTCTCTCCCTCCTACTTTCACTCCTTCTCTCCCTCTTACTTTCACTCCTTCTCTCCCTCTTACTTTCTCCTTCTCTCCCCCTTACTTTCACTCCTTCTCTCCCTCTTACTTTCTCCTTCTCTCCCTCCTACTTTCTCCTTCTCTCCCCCTTACTTTCACTCCTTCTCTCCCTCTTACTTTCTCCTTCTCTCCCTCCTACTTTCTCCTTCTCTCCCTCCTACTTTCACGCCTTCTCTCCCTCTTGCTTTCTCCTTCTCTCCCTCCTACTTTCACTCCTTCTCTCCCTCCTACTTTCACTCCTTCTCTCCCCCTTACTTTCACTCCTTCTCTCCCTCCTACTTTCACTCCTTCTCTCCCTCTTACTTTCTCCTTCTCTCCCTCCTACTTTCACTCCTTCTCTCCCTCCTACTTTCACTCCTTCTCTCCCCCTTACTTTCACTCCTTCTCTCCCTCTTACTTTCACTCCTTCTCTCCCTCTTACTTTCTCCTTCTCTCCCTCCTACTTTCACTCCTTCTCTCCCTCCTATTTTCACTCCTTCTCTCCCCCTTACTTTCACTCCTTCTCTCCCTCTTACTTTCTCCTTCTCTTCCTCTTACTTTCACTCCTTCTCTCCCTCCTACTTTCACTCCTTCTCTCTCTTTGCTTTCACTCCTAACACACTCACGCCAACACACTCACTCACGCTCTTGCACACACACTCACGTCCACACACTCACGCCCACTCACACACGCCCACATACACTCACGCCCACATATTGAAGCCCACACACTCACGCCCACTCACACACGCCCACATACACTCACGCCCACATATTGAAGCCCACACACTCACGCCCACACACACTCACGTCCACACACTCATGCCCACACACTCAAGCCCACACACTTCCACACACTCACGCCCACACACTCACGCTCACATGTTGACGCCCACGACTCAGCCATCCACGCCCACCTCCGCTATTGTGGCGACATTGTAAAAGGAACATCACTCTCCACTCTTCACACCCCGGGGCTATTATCTCTCTCTCTCTCTCTCTCTCTCTCTCTCTCTCTCTCTCTCTCTCTCTCTCTCTCTCTCTCTCTCTCTCTCTCTGAAAGATAAAACTTAACAAATGAAAGAAAATATGAAAGAATGAAGGAAAAATTGAAAACATGAAAAAAGGAACTAATGAAATAAAAATTGAAATAATTAAAGAAAAAGAAAGAATGAAATAGGCATGTTTTACTTCCTTCACTTCCAGGTTACTGACGCTTGATCAGTGAGAGGAGGAGAGGACACGAGGAGGAAGAGGGGGAGGAGAAGGAGGAAGAGTAGGCAAGGGGGGGAGGAGGAGGATGAAGGAGGAAATTGAGAGGATGGAGGAAGAAGAGGAGGAGGAGGGGAAGGGGGGGGGGGGAGAAGAGCAGGAGGGGGACAAGAAGGAGGAGGAGGATGAAACGTGTAGGAAGCCCGGAAGAGGAGGGAGGTGAGAAGGAGCGGAGGAAAAGGAAGGGTAAGATCGAAGGGGTGAGAGAGAGAGAGAGAGAGAGAGAGAGAGAGAGAGAGAGAGAGAGAGAGAGAGAGAGAGTGCTAATAATTATTTTGAGAGTCCTTAAATAACCTCTCCGCCATACACATTATATAGTTGACTTTTGTTGTTATTATTATTATTATTATTATTATTATTATTATTATTATTATTATTATTATTATTTTTATTATTATTATTGCTGCTGCTGTTGTTCTTGTTCTTGTTGTAAACCTTTAGTGTATTTTAATCCATCTTTCATTGGTCATTGTTAACAAACCCTCGTCTCACGTTGTTACAGAGCTGGTGAGACGCAGACAACACTACTCCCAGCGTCCCGACGCCAGTTGACAGACACGGGTGAGTGTTTATATTTAAGTTTAATAGAGTTAATGTTATTTGACATGTTGGAGGGTATATAACAGGCTCTGTCGATTAGCAGTGCCCGGACAAGTGATTTTTCATGCCCATGTGCCCGATACTTGCTCGAGGAATCAGATAATATTTGGAGAGGACCTTGACTGGTATTTATCAGGTGCTGCGTGACCCCCACCTCCCTGTACATGTTTCATCAGTGAGGTCCGTCAACCAGCGAGGTGACGAGAGGGGGAGAGGTCTTTGTGTGTATATGTGTGCATGACCTTGATGCCATTTCGTGACGTCACAGGTCAGCTAATCCCTGACTATTATGTTCACACAATGACCTGACCTAAGAAAGCCCAGGGGCGTACAACAGCCTCAGTGACGTCCCTCCTAATGACCTGATTACTACCAACAATATTCCTACACCACTAACACCATTAACACCACTAACGCCACTAACCCCATAACGCTACTAAAATCCACTAACATCAATAACACCACTAACGCTACTGACACCGCTAAAAGACTAACTCCACGAAAAAAAGGCCACTGAAGCCGCCACTTTTGTACTCACGCCATTAAAGCCATTAACACCACTAACGCCACAAAACAACACAACACCACCAAACTCCTAACACTATGACATAAAAAACTGAAAAGTGTATTATTTTTTACACAGAACCGAAAACTCTATAAATATTTATCTTGGGTATCTGGGGTGTGTTGTGGGGGTGTGTTGTGGGG
>CAUDMG010004128.1:0-102500 GCA_958450375.1 Homarus gammarus | reverse complement strand
TCATTAACACCCTACACTTCATACACCAATACCTTCCCCCTCATACCGCCCACACCCTGCCACACCCTTAAGCCCCACACCCTTAAGCCCCACACCATCCCCACACCACATTCTCACCCCGCCCACTATCCTATACCCCTGTATCTCTCACTATCCCACACCCTGCCACTGCCTTAAACCCCACATCCTGCACCACCCCCACACCCCCACACTCCCACACTCCCACACCCCTACACCACACCAACACTCCCACACCACCACACCCCCACACAACCCTCACACTCCCACACCACCACACCCCCACACCACACCCACACTCCCACACCACACCCACACACCACCCCCACACCACACTCCCACACCACACCCACACACCAACCCCCCACACTCCCACACCCCCACTGTCCTGTACCATGACACATTTTCAGTTTTGTCACGTATTTCAGATATTTTTTTTCTTTTGCATATATATACATGGCAATGGATGCGTTGACCGAAGGTATATAGCGCTTGCCTCCTGTACCAAGGGTCGCCGGATCAGTCCCGGTGCATCCCCATTCCAGCCATCTGCGAAAGGGTACCTCAGTTTACAGTTTGGGAAGTGAGGTGGTTGAGTACAGTGTCAGCCACAAGTTGCTGAATGTTTTTGTTTTTCTTAAGGTTCGTTCTCCTGTTATTGATTTTGTTCAGGGATTTATGAGAAAGATAGATAGATAAACTGACAGAAAAGGAGAGAGACAGACAGAAACAGAGACAGTCACACAGAAAAGAGAGAGAGGAACACATAGACACAGAGAGAGAGAGAGAGAGAGAGAGAGAGAAAGAGAGAGAGAGAGAGAGTGGGGGGAGGGGGGGGCAGCTCACAGGACCCTCCTTGCCCAGTACCCCACATTGAGGTCCACCAGGCGGTCCAGGCAACAGTGTCTAATTATTGACCATAAATACAACTGTAACAATAAGGATAAATTTAGTGATGATTTATTTTTTAATTATATTGTGGAGTTTGATGGCAGGAGACATCACCCATCTCTACCTTGTACTGTCACTATCATTATCTGCATCCTAGCCGTGACCCTCACCACTCGCGACCCTCACCACTCGCGACCCTCACCACTCGCGACCCTCACTACTCGCGACCCTCACCACTCGCGACCCTCACCACTCGCGACCCTCATCACTCGCGACCCTCACCACTCGCGACCCTCACCACTCGCGACCCTCACCACTCGCGACCGTCGTCCGCTCTAGTCGACAGGATGGTCCACTCACTGCTCCTTACCACTTGTTGGGACCATAGGAAATGTAGTATTATGACTGGCTGTTATCCCCAAGTGATCTGGTAGATCCTGTAGATGCTCGTCTCTTATCTTACCTTGTTTGTGCCTCTTAATACCATGGTTTTTGGTGAAGTGATCGGGAGAAGTCAAACACTTGATGGATGGAAATAAGGATCTCTTCCGGGAATATATTATACAGTTACAGCAAACGTCAATGCAAATCGCCACTCCCCGTTCAAGTTCGTTCCATCGCATCAATCCATCGCTTAAGTAATCCACGATCGGAAGTGACATGTGCCGAGACTACAACCTAGTTAAGGTAACGTGATGAAAGGTATTTGGTTACGTCTGGCTGTCCTCAGCTGATGACAGACAGGCGAGTCCTGACATTTTCCTGTAAGAACATTACAACATCCGTTTGAGCAATATGTATACGTGTTACATGATAATACTTATACAGTACACGACCCTCACCATCCACGACCCACACCATCCACGACCCTTACCATCCACGACCCTTACCATCCACGACCCTCACCATCCACGACCCTCACCATCCACGACCCTTACCATCCACGACCCTCACCATCCACGACCCTTACCATCCACGACCCTCACCATCCACGACCCTCACCATCCACGACCCTCACCATCCACGACCCTCACCATCCACGACCCTCACCATCCACGACCCTCACCATCCACGACCCTCACCATCCACGACCCTCACCACCCACGACCCTCACCATCCACGACCCTCACCATCCACGACCCTCACCATCCACGACCCTCACCACCCACGACCCACACCATCCACGACCCTCACCATCCACGACCCTCACCATCCACGACCCTCACCATCCACGACCCTCACCATCCACGACCCTCACCACCCACGACCCTCACCATCCACGACCCTCACCATCCACGACCCTCACCATCCACGACCCTCACCATCCACGACCCTCACCACCCACGACCCACACCATCCACGACCCTCACCATCCACGACCCTCACCATCCACGACCCTCACCACCTACGACCCTCACCATCCACGACCCTCACCATCCACGACCCTCACCATCCACGACCCTCACCACCCACGACCCTCACCACCAACGACCCTCACCACCCACGACCCTTACCATCCACGACCCTCACCATCCACGACCCTCACCATCCACGACCCTCACCACCCACGACCCTCACCATCCACGACCCTTACCATCCACGACCCTCACCATCCACGACCCTCACCATCCACGACCCTCACCATCAACGACCCTCACCACCCACGACCCTTACCATCCACGACCCTCACCATCCACGACCCTTACCATCCACGACCCTCACCATCCACGACCCTCACCATCCACGACCCTCACCACCGACGACCCTCACCACCCACGACCCTTACCATCCACGACCCTCACCATCCACGACCCTCACCACCCACGACCCTCACCACCCACGACCCTCACCACCCACGACCCTTACCATCCACGACCCTCACCACCCACGACCCTCACCACCCACGACCCTTACCATTCACGACCCTCACCACCCACGACCCTCACCACCCACGACCCTCACCACCCACGACCCTCACCACCCACGACGCACACCATCCACGACCCTCACCATCCACGACCCTCACCATCCACGACCCTCACCATCCACGACCCTCACCACCCACGACCCTCACCATCCACGACCCTCACCATCCACGACCCTCACCATCCACGACCCTCACCACCCACGACCCTTACCATCCACGACCCTCACCACCCACGACCCTCACCACCCACGACCCTCACCACCCACGACCCTCACCACCCACGACCCTTACCATCCACGACCCCACCACCCACGACCCTCACCACCCACGACCCTTACCATCCACGACCCTCACCACCCACGACCCTCACCACCCACGACCCTCACCATCCACGACCCTCACCATCCACGACCCTCACCATCCACGACCCTCACGACCCTCACTACCCACGACCCTCACCATCCACGACCCTCACCACCCACGACCCTCACCATCCACGACCCTCACCACCCACGACCCTCACCATCCACGACCCTCACCATCCACGACCCTCACCATCCACGACCCTCACCACCCACGACCCACACCATCCACGACCCTCACCATCCACGACCCTCACCATCCACGACCCTCACCATCCACGACCCTCACCATCCACGACCCTCACCACCCACGACCCTCACCATCCACGACCCTCACCATCCACGACCCTCACCATCCACGACCCTCACCATCCACGACCCTCACCATCCACGACCCTCACCATCCACGACCCTCACCATCCACGACCCTCACCTCCTCGACCCTCACCATCCACGACCCTCACCATCCACGACCCTCACCATCCACGACCCTCACCATCTACGACCCTCACCATCCACGACCCTCACCATCCACGACCCTCACCATCCACGACCCTCACCACCCACGACCCTCACCATCCACGACCCTCACCATCCACGACCCTCACCATCCACGACCCTCACCATCCACGACCCTCACCATCCACGACCCACACCATACACGACCCACACCATCCACGACCCTCACCATCCACGACCCTCACCATCCACGACCCTCACCATCCACGACCCTCACCATCCACGACCCTCACCATCCACGACCCTCACCATCCACGACCCTCACCATCCACGACCCTCACCATCCAAGACCCTCACCATCCACGACCCTCACCATCCACGACCCTCACCATCCACGACCCTCACCATCTACGACCCTCACCATCCACGACCCTCACCATCCACGACCCTCACCATCCACGACCCTCACCATCCACGACCCTCACCATCCACGACCCTCACCACCCACGACCCTCACTATCCACGACCCTCACCATCTACGACCCTCACCATCCACGACCCTCACCAGCTATGTCTCTATGACGTTTACCACCTGTGACCCTCACCAACCCATCCCTCTTTCCCATCGTGCCCCTATCCTCACCATCCCTTCATCTCCCTTCTCCACCCCCTTCCCCCCTTCACGACCCCCTTGCCCCCTTCACCACCCTCTTCTCTTCTTCACCATCCCCTCCCCCTTCACCATCCCCTCCTCCCTTTCACCACTCCCTTCCTCCCCTCTTCGCCACTCCCTTCCTCCCACTTTCACCACCCCCTTGCCCCCTTCACCACCCTCTTCTCTTCTTCACCATCCCCTCCCCCTTCACCACCCCCTCCTCCCTTTCACCACTCCCTTCCTCCCCTCTTCACCACTCTCTTCTTTCCCCTTCACCACTCCCTTCCTCCCTCCTTCACCCCCCTTCCCTCTTCACCACCCCTTTCTTCCCCCCTTCACCACCCCCCCCTTCACCACCCCACATCCTATATCCCAAACATTATTTCTCTGTTGTGTTTTACCTATGAATATATGCATGACAGTAGAGGCGACTCTTCCAATGTTGATTTTTGGTTCGTTTTGGGATTTCGTTGTGGATTTGGATGGGAATTTGGGTGATTTTTTTTCGGCTCAGGAAACAGTAATCCACCTTTTTAGATGAGCCATTGCCAGCTGTTCCATTGGTTACATGCAGGTGTTTGTTTACGATTTTCTCTCTCTCTCTCTCTCTCTCTCTCTCTCTCTCTCTCTCTCTCTCTCTCTCCAACACCGCCCCTACTCTCTAATACCATCATCTCACCAACATCACATTCTCTCCAACATCACCTTCTCTCCAACACTCCCCTCTCTCCAACACCACACCTTCTCTTTCTAACACCAGCCACTCTCCAACACTAGGCCGCTCCTCTATCATCTCCAACACAGTACAAAGAGTAAATAGAATCGGGACAATGGACAATCACCAACACCATCGGGTCTCCAACAGTCCTCTCCAACACTAGGTCGTACCCCCCTCCATATTCTTCATTAAATACAGACAAAGTACAATATATTTTTCTTTCTCTTGCATTAAAAGATAGATAAGGTGGCTCATTATTTCTTAAGATGGCGCCTACCTTGTCGAGGGCATTCCCACCTCCTCTTACTAGTCAAGAGGAGGAGGGGGAGGAGGAGGAGGGGGAGGAGGAGGGGGAAAGGAGGAGGGGAAGAAGGGGGAGAGGAGGAGGAGGGGGAAAATAAAGGAGAGAGGAAGAGGAGGATAAAGGAGAGAGGAGGAGGAGGAGGAGGAGGAGAGTATAGATGAGGGGGAAAGATGAAGGAGGAGGAGGAGGAAGTGGGACAGAGGAAAGAAGGAAAAGGGATAGTGGAGGAAGAAGAGAAAAGGCAAGAAAGGGAAGATGAAGGAAGGAAGGAAGGCATAGGAAGAAAGGAGGGAAGGAAAGAGAAAGGAGAGAAGAGGGAGGATGAAAGAAGAGAAGGAGAGGAAATGGAAAAGGTGGTGAAGGAAGAAGGAGAGAGAGGAAGAAGATGGAGGAAAGAAGGAAAAAAGAAAGTGAGGGAGAAAGGAAAGAGGCTTTAAGGAAATGAGAAAAAAGGCAGAGAGAGAAAGAAGGAAGAAAAAGAAGGGAGAAGAGGTGGAGGAAGAAGGGAAGGAAAGGCGAGGAGAAGAAGCAAGAAGGAGGGAAGGAAAGGTAAGGGAAAGGAGGAGGAGAAGGAAGGAGGGAAGGGAAGTTGAGGGAGAGGAAAAGGATGGGGAAGAAGGATGACAGGAGAGAGAAAAAATTGTTCTGTAAATGACTTGAGGAACTCCAGCGTATAACACCAGGAAGCCGGTAATGGCGAGTACACACGAGGACGACCTCTCCTTGCTGGGGTCGTGGGTCTTATCCAGGGGTCGTGGGTCTTAGTCTGGGATGGTAGGTCGTAGCTTGGGATCATGGGCCGTAGTCTAGGGTCATGGGTCGTATCCTAGGGTCGTAGGTCGAAGTCTGGGGTCGTAGGTCGTAGAGAACACTGCGAGTAGAGTCGTTGAGAACTCAGACAACTCTCGACCCTCGTGTCAGGTCTTACTTCAGGAAAATGGTGATGGCACTTAGTGGGTGGCGGGGCCAAGTGGTGTGGCACTCAAGATGGAGGAGGGCCAACTGGCTCTCTCCTGGTGGCGAGGGATAGCTAGCCGGGGTAATGAGGGAGTGGCAGCAGGCGTTGGTGCTCTTAGTGTGGGGCAGTGGTGAGAGAGAGAGAGAGAGAGAGAGGGGGAGAGAGAGGGGAGAGGGGAGAGAGAGAGAGAGAGAGAGAGAGAGAAAGAGAGAGAGAGAGAGAGAGTTAAAAGCGAGAGTGTGGCAGCGGACCAGACTCACGGCACTGACTTTAACATGCCAGGACAGCCGACGCACCCCACTGAACCCTCTCACCCTACGACCCTCCCACACTCCCTCACCCTCCACGCTGGTCCACACTCCCTTAGAATACCTATTTGCTTTTTTTTCGTGTTTTCTTTTTCCCCTCTTCACCATGCTTTCCTCTTTTCCTTCTCCCTGTTTTACCTCCCAGTTTTTATTCATTTTTTTCTTACTTAAAAAAGAAGGGAAAATCATTTATTCCTTGCTGTAAAAATATCTTAATGGATTTTTTTTACTTGAAGAAAAATATATATAAAAATGTTCAGGGTTATATCTACTTGTTGTCTTTGCACTTTATTGTCACTCTCTACACTTGTATAGGTTAAAATATTAGCTTTACATACATAAATACATACATACATACTTCATTTTTAGTCCATATAACACGCGGACTTTGAACATGTAATCAACAACCTCACCAGCCAGGACTCGAACCCTCGATCTACTGTGTGGGACCAGGGAACGTTCCCTGGTCCCACACAGTAGATCGAGGGTTCGAGTCCTAGCTGGAGAGGTCGTTGATTATATGTTCAAAGTCTGCGTGTTAAATGGACTAAAAATGAAGTATATATGGTACCTCGTGTTTCATACCAGCTAGATTGGGTAAAATGCTACTGACATCCACATAAATGGCATGGGCAGTTCCCAATGGGAGGTTCACGGCGCCATCAGCTCGATGAACAGGCTTTGTGTGAAATATAACATAGTCTTGAACTGCTTTTAGTGTCTTTGTGGCATGGTCGGTAGCGTTCCCTGGTCCCACACAGTAGGTCGAGGGTTCGAGTCCTGGTTGGTGTAGGTCGTTGATTATACATAAATACATACATACATAGGCAGATAGAAACAGACAGACAGACAGAAAGAGAAACATACATACAGACAGACAGATAAAAAACACACAACAACACCCAGCCTATTTCCTTAAACAGAATTTTACTCCTAATTTAGAAAGTAAACTCCAAGACGGACAAAGCAAAGGGAAAAAAAATATCGGTGTTGAGAGGAATGGTATACTTTTCCTCTGGGCTTTGGGGGGGAGGAGGGGGAGATGTGAGGTAAGTGAGGGGGAGAGGTAGGTGTGGGGGGAAGGGGGGGTTGGGGGATGGGGGATGGGGGATGAGGGAATGGACCAAAGGTTTCTGAAAACATTTTAGGTACACACATGGTTTCCAATACCAAGAGTAGGGTGATGGGGAGGGGGAAGGGAAGCTTGGCTCTGAGACCAGTGTTTTCTAGTCTCTCTCTCTCTCTCTCTCTCTCTCTCTCTCTCTCTCTCTCTCTCTCTCTCTCACTCACTGGAAGAGCCTGGGGAGGTTATTTGTGGGGTGTCGGGTAAAGAATACTAATCACTCCGCCATTGGAAGGAAGAACTTTTTCCCCGCACAACAAATGCACCTCAAAGACCCAGGGGAAAAAATAAGATAAATCCTTTTGATGTAGGGGAAAAAGTTAGGGAATTCTATATGATGTAGGGAAAAAAGTAAGTGATATATATTATTGAGGGAAAAAATTAGATAATTCCTCTTCATTTAGGGAAAAAAGTGAAAGAATTCCATATGCTGCAAGGAAAAAAGTGCTAGAACCTTTTAACCTGGAAGGAAAAAAGTGAGTGAATTCTATAAAACGTGCACACACGCACACACACACACACACACACACACACACACACACACACACACACACACAGCTAGGTAGTGGACAATGGCCTCCTCCCTTCTTCTTCCACCTCCTCTTCTTCTTCCTCCTCTTCTTCCTCCTCTTCTTCCTGCTCCTACTCTTCTTCCTCCTCTTCTTCTTCCTCCTCTTCTTCCTCCTCCTCTTCTTCCTTCTCTTCTTCCTGCTCCTCTTCTTCTTCCTCCTCTTCTTCCTCCTCCTCTTCTTCCTTCTTTTCTTCCTGCTCCTCTTCTTCTTCCACCTCTTCTTCCTCCTCCTCCTCTTCCTCCTCTACAGGCCACCTTTATGGTACTGCTTACTTGCACGTGTCATCTCTCTCTCTCTCTCTCTCTCTCTCTCTCTCTCTCTCTCTCTCTCTCTCTCTCTCTCTCTCTCTCTCTCTCTCCAGCAGACATTACAAAATATTTCCTACACGTTTCTAGATTCAGCGAAGCGAACCAGGAATGTTTTGCTTCTGTCGTCTCTGAGGTGAATACTGAACAAACCCACCAGGACAAAACATTTTCCTGCCCTTGATAATCACCGAAACCGAACCCAAACGAATCCGAACCCGAACTAGTAAAAATAATTCGAACCCCCCAAACAGAACCCGAACTCAGAAACGAAATCGAACCTAGAAACGAACTCGAACTGCCAAAACGAATCCGTAACCCCCCAAACGAATCCGAACTACCAAAACGAACCTCAACTCCCAAAACGGAGCTCAAACTCAAACACGGAACCGAACCTTCAAAACGGAACCTGAACCCAGAACCGAAACAGAACCCCCCAAAACGAACCCAAACCCCAATACCCGAACCCTAAAGCGAGTCCGAACTAAAAAATCAGCCATTAGGTTAGGTTAGGGTTAGGTTAGGTTAGGGTTAGGTTAGGTTAGGTTAGGGTTAGGTTTAGGTTAGGTTAGGTTAGGTTAGGGTGATTAATCTTCAGGTGAAATAAGCTGGAGTGTGTAATCTGTAGGTGGTACAAAAAAGACATTATGAAAACAGCTGAAAGAATCCTGTTACATACACCTGGTCACTACTGGATAAATTTAGAGAGAGAGAGAGAGAGAGAGAGAGAGAGAGAGAGAGAGAGAGAGAGAGAGAGAGAGAGAAGAGAGAGGGAGGGAAGGAGGGAGAGGGACATGTTTTCGTGGATGCTGAATGAAAAACATAACCCAGGAAGGTGTGTTAGTGTTTCTGGACACCTGAGTTTTCCGAAAATACACCTCAGGTGTCGGGTGTCAGGTGCCAGGTGTCGAGTGCCAGGTGTGTGTTGAGTGTCAGAGAGAGAACTGAAGAATATTTGACACAATTACGACACAAGCCAAGGTGTATTAAAATCACTCACAACTGAAGCACAAGTTTATTTCATTTTGCAATATAATATAGTTAATTTCACCCCTGCAACACAACACAAACTCCTGCAATGCAACATGGTAGTGTAACACAAGACACTCACTCTGCGATACAAGACAAATTTCTGCTACACAAGACACTCACTATTTCAATGCAACACAAACTCCTGCAAAACAACATGATAGTGCAACACAACACACTCACTCTGCAACACAAGAAACTCACTATTGTAATACAACACAAACTTCTGCAATGCAACATGATCATGCAACACAACACACTCTGCAACACAAGACAAATTTCTGCAACACAAGACGCTCACTATTGCAATGCAACACAAACTCCTACAATGCAACATGATCGTGCAACACAAGACTCTTCTCCTGCAACACAACACAGTCACTCCCGCAACACAACACACACTCCTGCAACACAACACACACTCCTGCAACACAACACACACTCCTGCAACACAAAAACTCCTGCAACACAAAAACTCCTGCAACACAAAAACTCCTGCAACACATCACAAACTTCAGCAATACACCATGATCGTGCAACACAAGACACTCTACAACACAAGACAAACTCCCGCAACACAAGACAAAACCCCTGCAACTTTAATCAACTGTGTTCAGCGAGGACTTCTCATTATGAAAACACATGACCAGTTTGCGTGTTGACTCCTGCCATCAACCTTATCCTTTATGACCCTCGGACACGGTCGAGTAGTTGTCTGTCCCTCATGACTAATACCCAAGGTTGACCTCAAGTCAGTTCTCCTTCAGATTAAGTGTTACGTGGACCTTTTATCCAAGGTCGACCTCAATCCTAACTTGATTAAATTTAGCCAAACAAAACCTTAGTTAACCTATCCTAAATATACTTAACCTAACCTAAGTGAACTTAACCCAACTTAAATGAACTTAAGCTAACTTAAATGAACTTAAGCTAACTTAAATGAACTTAAGCTAACTTAAATGAACTTAAGCTAACTTAAATGAACTTAAGCTAACTTAAATGAACTTAAGCTAACTGAAATGAACTTAACCTAACTTAAATGAACTTAACCTAACTTAAATGAATTTAAGCTAACTTAAATGAACTTAACCAAGCTTAAATTAACTTAACCTAGCTTAAATGAACTTAAACTAACTTAAATGAACTTAAGCTAACTTAAATGAACTTAAGCTAACTTAAATGAACTTAAGCTAACTTAAATGAACTTAAGCTAATTTAAATGAACTTAAGCTAACTTAAATGAACTTAAGCTAACTTAAATAAACTTAACCTAGCTTAAATGAAATTATCTAAAGAAAATAAAAAAAAATTAGTTTTGAAGGTGGTTAAAGGCATCTGACTCACTTGGTCTTGTAGGTGGTTAAAGGCATCTGACTCACTGGGTCTTGTAGGTGGTTAAAGGCATCTGGCTCACTGGGTCTTGTAGGTGGTTAAAGGCATCTGGCTCACTGGGTCTTGTAGGTGGTTAAAGGCATCTGGCTCACTGGGTCTTGTAGGTGGTTAAAGGCATCTGGCTCCACTGGGTCTTGTAGGTGGTTAAAGGCATCTGGCTCACTGGGTCTTGTCGGTAGTTAAAGGCATCTGGCTCACTGGGTCTTGTAGGTGGTTAAAGGCATCTGGCTCACTGGGTCTTGTCGGTGGTTAAAGGCATCTGGCTCACTGGGTCTTGTAGGTGGTTAAAGGCATCTGGCTCACTGGGTCTTGTAGGTAGTTAAAGGCATCTGGCTCACTGGGTCTTGTAGGTGGTTAAAGGCATCTGGCTCACTGGGTCTTGTCGGTAGTTAAAGGCATCTGGCTCACTGGGTCTTGTAGGTGGTTAAAGGCATCTGGCTCACTGGGTCTTGTCGGTAGTTAAAGGCATCTGGCTCCACTGGGTCTTGTAGGTGGTTAAGGCATTGGCTCAAAGGCATGGCATGGGCGTAGTTAAAGCATCTGGCTCACTGGGTCTTGTCGGTAGTTAAAGGCATCTGGCTCCACTGGGTCTTGTAGGTGGTTAAAGGCATCTGGCTCACTGGGTCTTGTAGGTGGTTAAAGGCATCTGGCTCACTGGGTCTTGTAGGTGGTTAAAGGCATCTGGCTCACTGGGTCTTGTCGGTAGTTAAAGGCATCTGGCTCCACTGGGTCTTGTAGGTGGTTAAAGGCATCTGGCTCACTGGGTCTTGTCGGTAGTTAAAGGCATCTGGCTCACTGGGTCTTGTAGGTGGTTAAAGGCATCTGGCTCACTGGGTCTTGTAGGTGGTTAAAGGCATCTGGCTCACTGGGTCTTGTAGGTGGTTAAAGGCATCTGGCTCACTGGGTCTTGTCGGTAGTTAAAGGCATCTGGCTCCACTGGGTCTTGTAGGTGGTTAAAGGCATCTGGCTCACTGGGTCTTGTAGGTGGTTAAAGGCATCTGGCTCACTGGGTCTTGTAGGTGGTTAAAGGCATCTGGCTCACTGGGTCTTGTCGGTAGTTAAAGGCATCTGGCTCCACTGGGTCTTGTAGGTGGTTAAAGGCATCTGGCTCACTGGGTCTTGTCGGTAGTTAAAGGCATCTGGCTCCACTGGGTCTTGTAGGTGGTTAAAGGCATCTGGCTCACTGGGTCTTGTAGGTGGTTAAAGGCATCTGGCTCACTGGGTCTTGTAGGTGGTTAAAGGCATCTGGCTCATGGGTCTTGTCGTAGTTAAAGGCATCTGGCTCCACTGGGTCTTGTAGGTGGTTAAAGGCATCTGGCTCACTGGGTCTTGTCGGTAGTTAAAGGCATCTGGCTCCACTGGGTCTTGTAGGTGGTTAAAGGCATCTGGCTCACTGGGTCTTGTAGGTGGTTAAAGGCATCTGGCTCACTGGGTCTTGTAGGTGGTTAAAGGCATCTGGCTCACTGGGTCTTGTCGGTAGTTAAAGGCATCTGGCTCCACTGGGTCTTGTAGGTGGTTAAAGGCATCTGGCTCACTGGGTCTTGTCGGTAGTTAAAGGCATCTGGCTCACTGGGTCTTGTAGGTGGTTAAAGGCATCTGGCTCACTGGGTCTTGTAGGTGGTTAAAGGCATCTGGCTCACTGGGTCTTGTCGGTAGTTAAAGGCATCTGGCTCCACTGGGTCTTGTAGGTGGTTAAAGGCATCTGGCTCACTGGGTCTTGTAGGTAGTTAAAGGCATCTGGCTCACTGGGTCTTGTAGGTGGTTAAAGGCATCTGGCTCACTGGGTCTTGTCGGTAGTTAAAGGCATCTGGCTCCACTGGGTCTCGTAGGTGGTTAAAGGCATCTGGCTCACTGGGTCTTGTAGGTGGTTAAAGGCATCTGGCTCCACTGGGTCTTGTCGGTAGTTAAAGGCATCTGGCTCCACTGGGTCTCGTAGGTGGTTAAAGGCATCTGGCTCACTGGGTCTTGTAGGTGGTTAAAGGCATCTGGCTCACTGGGTCTTGTAGGTGGTTAAAGATATCTGGCTACAGCGTACTTCTCGGTATCCGGCTATTGATCTTGGTTGCTTCCCACATGCCAGTGATCAGAGGAATGTACTGTGTGTGTGTGTGTGTGTGTGTGTGTGTGTGTGGTGTGTGTGTGTGTGGTTACCATTGAAACGTGTAACTTAACCTGAATATACCCTAACTTAATTTTAACCTACCTTAATCTACCTAACTTAACCTACTCTAACCTACCTAACTTACCCTACCCAAACCTACGTAAGCTAACCTAACCTAACCTAACCTAACCCGGGACATCCAGAATCAATGTATTAAACGTAAAAGCTTTTCTTCATTATTACAACGTGCAACAACTAATCTGGTGATGACGTCTATGCAGGTGACAGCGTGTGTTGCAACCTGTGTTACTACTATAGTGATCATTCAACACTGTAATTGACGGGGAGGGAAGCAATCTTGATTATGATGCAGGGGGATAACTAGGTAGGGGGTGGTAGTGGGTGAGGGGGTGGAGGGAGGGAGAGGTTGGTAGAGGGTGAGGGAGGAGGGAGGGAGAGGTTGGTAGAGGGTGAGGGGGAGGGAGGGAGAGGTTGGTAGAGGGTGAGGGGGAGCGAGGGAGAGGTTGGTAGAGGGTGAGGGGGAGGGAGAGGTTGGTAGAGGGTGAGGGGGAGGGAGGGAGAGGTTGGTAGAGGGTGAGGGAGGAGGGAGGGAGAGGTTGGTAGAGGGTGAGGGGGAGGGAGGGAGAGGTGGTAGAGGGTGAGGGGGAGGGAGGGAGAGGTGGTAGAGGGTGAGGGGGGAGGGAGGAGAGGTGGTAGAGGGGAGGGGGAGGGAGGGAGAGGTGGTAGGAGGGTGAGGGAGGGGGAGGGAGAGGGGGAGAGAGGGAGGGAGGAGGGAGGGAGAGGGGAGAGGTGAGGGGGAGGGAGGGAGAGGTGGGTAGAGGGGAGGGGGAGGGGAGGGAGAGGTGGAGAGAGGGTGAGGGGGAGGGAGGGAGAGGTGGTAGAGGGTGAGGGAGGAGGGAGGGAGAGGTGGGAGAGGAGGGGGAGGGGGAGAGAGGGAGAGGGGTAGAGGGGAGGGAGGGAGGGAGGGAGAGGTGGTAGAGGGAGAGGGGGAGGGAGGGAGAGGTGGTAGAGGGAGAGGGGGGAGGGGGAGGGAGAGGTGGTGGAGAGGGAGGGGAGGGAGGAGGGAGGGAGAGGGTGGTAGAGAGTGAGGGGGAGGAGGGTGAGGTTGGGAGAGGGTAAGGGGGAGGGGGGGGGAGGGTGGTAGTGGGGGAGGGAGGAGGGAGGAGGGGGGAGAGGTGGAGAGGGTGAGGGAGGAGGGAGGGAGAGGTGGTAGAGAGGAGGGGGAGGGAGGGAGAGGGGAGAGAGGAGGGAGGAGGGGGAGGGAGGGAGAGGGTGGAGGAGGGGAGGGAGGGGGAGGGAGAGGTGGTAGAGGGGAGGGGGAGGGAGGGAGAGGTGGGAGAGAGGAGGGGAGGGAGGGAGAGGTGGGAGAGGGTGAGGGAGGAGGGAGGGAGAGGGAGAGGTGAGGGAGGAGGGAGGAGGGAGGGAGAGGTAGGAGAGGGTGAGGGAGGAGGGAGGGAGAGGTGGTAGAGGGTGAGGGGGAGGGAGGGAGAGGTGGTAGAGAGGAGGGGAGGGAGGGAGAGGTGGAGAGGGTGAGGGAGGAGGGAGGGAGAGGTGGTAGAGGTGAGGGAGGAGGGAGGGAGAGGTGGAGAGGGTGAGGGGAGGAGGGAGGGAGAGGTGGAGAGGGTGAGGGAGGAGGGAGGAGAGGGGTGAGAGGAGGGGGAGAGGGAGGAGGGAGGGAGAGGTGGAGAGGGGGAGGGAGGAGGGAGGGAGAGGTTGGTAGAGAGTGAGGGAGGAGGGAGGGAGGGAGAGGTTGGTAGAGAGTGAGGGGGAGGAGGGAGAGGTTGGTAGAGGGTGAGGGAGGAGGGAGGGAGAGGTTGGTAGAGAGTGAGGGAGGAGGGAGGGAGGGAGAGGTTGGTAGAGGGTGAGGGAGGAGGGAGGGAGAGGTTGGTAGAGAGTGAGGGAGGAGGGAGGGAGAGGTTGGTAGAGAGTGAGGGAGGAGGGAGGGAGAGGTTGGTAGAGAGTGAGGGAGGAGGGAGGGAGGGAGAGGTTGGTAGAGGGTGAGGGAGGAGGGAGGAGGGAGGGAGAGGTTGGTAGAGGGTGAGGGGGAGGAGGGAGAGGTTGGTAGAGGGTAAGGGGGAGGGAGGGAGAGGTTGGTAGAGGGTGAGGGAGGAGGGAGGGAGAGGTTGGTAGAGGGTGAGGGGGAGGAAGGAGAGGTTTGTAGTGGGTGAGGATGAAGGGGAAGGAGGGAGGGGAGGATAAGGGGGAAGGAGAAAGGGTAAGATGAGGGGAGGAAGGTTAGGTTAGGTTATATAAATTGAAAACTGGGCAACTGATAAAGGTAAAGAAAAGGAAAAAATAAAAAAAAATAAAATCGCGGTCAAAGTTTAACCATTGTGAAATAAGAATAACAAAATAAATTCACTATACACTGCTCTCTTCAACACACCCAGAGCGTCTGAGATGTTCCCTATAGTATCTGAAGCAATACACTATATTGCTTTATCGTGAAAGTTTACAATACATGTTTAGAATATTTTTTTTACTCTCCCAAATATACCTGGGTGATTATAAATGCTTTCCCTAATTCTAAATATATTCTGAAAAAAAAGGTTAAAAAAAGTTTGAGAAAATGAAGATATATTAATAAATTGCTCAAAAAAGGGGGTATTTCTCAAAGTATAGAGACATCAAAGTGGTGCGCTGTTTCCCTCCATAAATGTTGTAACATATCATAGTGAACTTTTCTAACAGCCTCACGTATCCTTCCCGTCAAAGTTGCTGACATTGATGGAATAAAAAACATCCTTTTTCAACATATCTCCCACAGTAAAAAAGTAGCTGTGTTAATTTTTTGCATAATTAATGTTTAAAATCATGAAGATCACTTGTAGTAACCTGGTGGATAGGTGAATGTTTTGTAATGTGGGTGATGTGATGTAGGAGGAACATTGTGTTGCAGGGTGTTGCATAGTGGTATTCTAGATATAAAACAGATAAAAATGACTGTTGCAGGGAGTTGCATAGAGCTGTAGTCCACATGTAGAACGCTTGTTTGTATTCTGAATTGGGCAAACGGAGCTCAAGCTAAGAAAAAGTTTACTCATACTGGTTATGTACACAAGCAGGCAAGCATTACACACACACACCTGCAATAACATTATCTTCATCCTCATTATACGCCAACTACCAAGTTCACATGTGAAGCACTTCATCGTACGTCTCCAGACAAACAGACTAGTCAAGCAAACACAACAAAAATTTTACCCTTCCAGATCAAGAGCACACGCACACACATACACACACACACACACACACACACACACACACTCTGTAATAACGTTATCAACATCTCATGAGGGCTGTTGCTTGTCCAGATGCCTGCAAGAGGTCTTCCTAGGGAACAATTACACCCGCTATTTCGCCTCTGTGCTGCCATGAAAGATGCAGGCAACGTTCCTACTTCATTTAGTATTCTTCTCCGCTGCAGATTGTACGAAGGGGTGGTAGTTGTCTGAGGTTCGTTGTAGGAAGAGTTTCACCCATGAGAGTTGTGAAGGGGTTGGAGAAGTGGCAGGGTAGACTTGGATTGAGTATGTGGTAGGACAGACGTAGGTTGTGGGTTGTGTGTGGTTGTGGAAGTTGTAGGGTGGGCGTAGGTTGTGGGTAGTGTGTAGTTGTGATTGGTAGTGTAGGTTATGTGGATGTGTATGTGGTATAAAGACGTAGATTGTGGGGTTGTGTGGGTTTTAGGGGGTTGTGTTGCGATATGTGGGTTTGATTCGGTTAGATTCGGTAAAATAACTGGTGGTTCATATACAGGTAGATCCAGTGAACCATTGAATTTACTGAACCAGAAGTCGGTGTTCAACCATCAAAAGGGTCCTTTGACGCTTAAAAATGACACAGTGAACCGAGAAGTCTTCTAAACTCACCCAATGAATCGCTTATCGGATAGAGCAGTGCCAGTAAGTGATTCGTAGTTTTGAGCAAACCAGCTGTATCATATGTCGTTTCGAGCAATGTATTAAACCTTTTTCAGTTCAAGCTGTACTCATGAGTTAAACCTGCCGCTTCGATCCTTCCAAGTGAACTATTTTGCCTAACTAACTATTTTCAGTTCAAGTAAGAGTAGTTAGCCATATGACGCTTCAGGCAGACCTAATGAATCACTTATCAGTTCAAGCGAAGCCAATGAAGCATTTACCCCTTAGAGATCACTTAATGAACCACTACTTCGTTTAAGGAAACCCAGTGAGCCGTCAGTCGTTTCGGACCCCACCCAGTGACTCCCCCCACCTCCCCCTCTTGTCGGTTCAAGCAGACCCAACGAACCACTTGGTGCTTCAAACGCTCCGAGGGGTTGAATTAAATTTCCAATATCAGAGAGGAAAGGGTCAAAGCTTTGTGCTGAACGTTAGCCGACACACGATTTCCAGATCCTACGATTGTCCATTTGTTCAACTAAATGCAATTATTCGTCCGTTGTTAGTATGATAACATTGTTAACTACGGTTATGTGGGAATATGTTGGGATTAATACTCAACATTGCTCACCGCAGTGTACTCTATATTCATATTAAATAAACGCGTCGGTTTAACTGAAGATTCTACCCTCCCTTCCAGCTTATTTCACCTGAAGATTAATCACCCAAACGCTGACCTAACCTTACGTAAACTAACCTAACCTAACCAAACCAACCCTAATCAAATGTAACCTAATTAACCTAGCCTAACTTAATCAATACTAACCTAACCTAACCTAACCTAACCAACCCTAATCAAATTTAACCTAATTAACCTAGCCTAACTTAATCAATACTAACCTAACCTAACCTAACCTAACCTAACCTAACCAAACCAACCCTAATCAAATTTAACCTAATTAACCTAGCCTAACTTAATCAACACTAACCTAACCTAACCTAACCTAACCTAACCTAGCCTAACTTAATCAATACTAACCTAACCTAACCTAACCTAACCTAACCTAACCAAACCAAACCAACCCTAATCAAATTTAACCTAATTAACCTAGCCTAACTTAATCAATACTAACCTAACCCAACCTTATCTAACCTAACCTAACCTAGCCTAACTTAATCAATACTAACCTAACCTAACCTAACTTAATCAATACTAACCTAACCCAACCTTATCTAACCAAACTCAACCTAGCCCCACCTGACCTAAAAAACCCAAAATAAAGTTAGGGTGGTTAATCTTCAGATGAATTAAGCCAGAAGGGCGGAACAAATCTTGAGGAAAACCCATCCATCATATTGGCCAGTTAATGGTATATAATATTATCCCTTATCCGGCCAATCCGGATATCGACAGAGAAAAAACTATGATCTCAAAACAAGACAAAAAAAAATGGCATTGTCTTTAGTGTTAAGTTTGCGTGAAATGTTACTGTGAAAAATTTGGGTAATTGGATTCGAAATTGGTCAGACATATTCTTTTATTTTTGTCGGGACTTTGTTATGTGTGGGTTCGTAATGTATGTCTGTATGTATGTCTTCATGTGTGTATGTCTCTATGTATGTCTCTATGTATGTACGTCTGTATGTATGTATGTCTGTATGTATGTATGTATGTATGTATGTATGTATGTATGTAAGTATGGTTTTCCTCACCTTCACACACACACACACACACACACACACACACACACAAAAGATTTATATACCAGGTAGATGAGTTTAATTACTTCCCCCCACCACACACAGGTGCGCTCCATCGATTCCTAATTACACAGGTACATAATTACTATCACCGGGAATTAGTGCCGTATCTGTCCTTGGTAATTAGGTGGTAATGACTGTCGTTACCTGCTGAATGAAAGTATTGGGGTCATTATAATTATTTTTGATTTGGTCATTAATTGTTTCCAAAAATATAATAATGAAGGTGATGGAGACGTTATGAGTTTTAACATCTCGAGTACGATGAGATAATTGCTTGAGTACGATGAGTTGATTGCTTGAGTACGATGAGTTGATTTCTTGAGTACGATGATTTAATATATTAAGTACCATTTCAGGTTACTCAACAGAATGGGTCATCGTAGTTAAAGGGTTAAGTCATCGTACTCAAAGGGTTAAATCATCGTACTCAAAGGGTTAAGTCATCGTACTCAAGGGGCTAATTCATCGTACTCGGGGGGTTAAGTCATCGTACTCGAGGGGTTAAGTCATCGTACGCTAAGGGTTAGGTCATCGTACTCAAGGGGTTAAGTCATCGTACGCTAAGGGTTAGGTCATCGTACTCAAGGGGCTAAGTCATCGTACTCGAGGGGTTAAGTCATCGTACTCAAGGGGTTAAGTCATCGTACGCTAAGGGTTAGGTCATCGTACTCAAGGGGCTAAGTCATCGTACTCAAGGGGCTAAGTCATCGTACTCGGGGGGTTAAGTCATCGTACTCAAGGGGTTAAGTCATCGTACGCTAAGGGTTAGGTCATCGTACTCAAGGGGCTAAGTCATCGTACTCAAGGGGCTAAGTCATCGTACTCGGGGGGTTAAGTCATCGTACTCAAGGGGTTAAGTCATCGTACGCTAAGGGTTAAGTCATCGTACTCAAGGGGCTAAGTCATTCGCCAGTCCATGAGTCCGTCTGCATAATGCCATTAACCTGATGTGACGTCATTCATTAAAATCTATAATACCTGATTATCGGTAATTTCTAACACAGTCTCTCTCTCTCTCTCTCTCTCTCTCTCTCTCTCTCTCTCTCTCTCTCTCTCTCGCTCTCTCTCTCTCTCTCTTCGTCTTAGGTGGGTCAACAACCAGGGTTATTAAGCACTGTTCAATAGGTCTTTGTTTCATGTGCTTAAGACTTAGGAGTTTTTCCAGCACCGTTTCGCTAAGACCCATTATTTTCCAACAGGAGAACTGAAAAGGTAACACGCGGAAAACTGTGAGTGAAATCGTGCGTTGATTGCAGGTATTGTTCGAGCTTGACTACACTATTGTTCCAGATAGAGTTTGTGTATCTTGTCGTTGTTTATATCACAGTGTCGGCGGCCATAGTGCAAATGGTTGTAAATATTTATTCCCGGTAGGTGACCCCTCAGGTATACAGTCCTCCTCCCACACAGACACACAAACATATATACACGCACATATACTCTACACACACACACACACACACACACACACACACACACACACACACACACACACACACACACACACTCACCTTAAATTAATCAAACATATGCCGGAACAGAAGAATATACACCTGGAATATCTGTGTCAGGTGTGTATGAAGAACTATGTCAGGTGTGTAGAGAACTAGACCAAGTGTGGTGTTGTGACGAGCCTAATAGCATTACCTTAATTAACCTGCAGGTGGACGGTGACACAACGTGACCTGGAGGTAATGACTGTCACTTTGTGTGTGTGTGTGTGTGTGTGTGTGTGTGTGTGTGTGTGCAAGGGAACAATAACAAGGTAAGTGTAATAATGTTGGGTTATAAAGGGAGTTGACCCACTGGCCGCTAATTAATTAATGGAGTACACTTGCACAAATACCTGCGTCAAGGGAATTGAGGTGATAAGGTGAGTTTATTTACACATTGTAAACAAATATAACAACTGACATACACATCACATAACAAAAACAGCAATAATAAATATAACATAACAGTGCAGGGTGCGGTGGCTGAAGAGATACACCGCTCGCTATCTGTCCCAAGAGTTGTTGGTTCTACCCAGTTGTGAGTGGGTACCTAACTTTACGGTTGAGGAAGTGAAGGAGGTAGAGTGCAGTGCCGGCCAGACTGACTTTATTGCTCTCGCGCACACACACACACACACACACACACACACACACACACACACACACACACACAAAAAAAAAAACTTTACAACCACACAAAACTTATTATTTTTTGTAAATAATTAATAGACAACAGGTTGACCTTTCCCCTCCCCTCCCCCCTCTCTTTCCACCCCTCTTACTCTCCTCAGTCCCCCTTTCTCCCTTCCCTCCACATCCCTTACCATTACAATCCTCCCTCCTCATCCCTCTTACCCCTCCCGCCCGCCTCCACCCCCTCTCCATCCCCCCCTCATACCCCTCCCGACCGCCTCCACCCCCTCTCCATCCCCCCTCCATTCCCCCTGATACCCCTCCCGCCCGCCTCCACCCCTCTCCATCCCCCCCTCATACCCCTCCCGCCCGCCTCCACCCCCTCATACCCCTCCCCCGTCCCCCCCCTCATACCCCTCCCCCGTCCCCCCCCCTCATACCCCTCTCCCGTCCCCCCTCCTCATATCCCTCCCCCCCCCAACATTTTTGTGATATAGTTCCACCCAAATATTTATCTCTGGATAAAATTCCTCTTGGGCGTCAAACATTTACTCACAATGGTACGTGTTTTAGTGAGCATTTTTTGTTAATGGATTCATTTGTTTTTGTTTTTCTTGTTTTTTTTTTGTTGGGGTGAATATCATTGACCTTTTTTAATTGTTCCGTTTTTTGGTGTAATTTGCGGTTGTTGGTGTTGTTGTTACTGTTGTATTGTTGCTGTTGTCATTACTGTTGTTGTTTAGTAAATTTTGTAATTGATGTAAAGTCGTTGAATGTCCATGCCCTCAGCGAACACACACACACACACACACACACACACACACACACACACACACACACACACACACACGCACACACACATACACACACTCACACATACACACAACACACACATACACACAACACACACACACACACACACACACACACACACACACACACACACACACACACACACACATACACACACACACACACACGCACTCACACGCACACACACACACACACATGTGAGTATGCGTTAAAATTCTATTCCTTCTCATCTAATGTAATGGTAGTAGCAATAGTGTGTGTGTGTGTGTGTGTGTGTGTGTGTGTGTGTGTGTGCGTGTGTGTGTGTGCCCTCCAAATGTGCAACGAATGTGGACGACACTGCCGGTCCCGTATCGGCCTCTTTAATTACCTCAAAACTCACTAACCGAGGTGACATCCCTAGTAACTCAAATCATTGTATCATAGCTGGATGATCGTCATACTCGATTCCGAGTGACAGCAAAGTAGTAGTAGTGTGTGTGTGTGTGTGTGTGTGTGTGTGTGTGTGTGTGTGGGTGTGTGTGTGTGTGTGTGTAACCATAGGATACAGTGTTGCCAAAGACCTCTCTACCCTAGGATAAACAACACGTGTAGGAGAGCTTTATGAGGTCCCTCGACCCCAGAGCCCTCCCCCTGTCGCCTCGCTCAAGTACATTGGTCTGGTAGGTTTTTGAGGGGGATTTAAAGTGCCTTATAGCGAGGGCTGTTGGTGATGTGTCTTATGTAAAGTTATTGCGACAGTATTCTTGTGTGTTATATCTTTCTTTCTTTCTTTCTCTCTTTCTTTCTCTCTTTCTTTCTTTCTTTCTTTCTATTATTGTCATTATTGTTGTTGTTCTTCTTTATCTCCTCTTCCTCGTTCCTCTCTCACATCATCTATTTTATCTCCTCAGTCACTTCCTCCTTCATCTTATTCTCTTCCATTATCTCTTCCATCTCCTCCTACTCCCTATACTTATTTTCTTCCTTCTCCTCCTCCTCCTCCTCCTCCACCCTCCTCCTCTTCCCCCTCCTCCTCCTCCTCCTCGCCCTCTTCCTCCTCGTCCTCCTCCTCGTCCTCCTCCTCCTCCTCGCCCTCTTCCTCCTCGCCCTCCTCCTCGCCCTCCTCCTCCTCTCCCCCTCCTCCTCCTCGCTTTCCTCCTCCTCGCCCTCCTCCTCCTCTCCCCCCTCCTCCTCCTCGCTTTCCTCCCCCTCCTCCTCCTCCTCCTCCTCCTCCTCCTCCTCCTCCTCTCCGTCCTCCTCCTCTTCCTTATCATCATAAATCACCTCTTCCATCTCCTCTTGTGCCTTCTCTCTTCCTATTTCCCTGATTTCTCTCAAGGCATTTCCGATGGCTCTTGCTGCTCCCAGACGTTTCCCCTCACTCCTGGTCCTCCTCTTCCCTCTCCACCTCCTCCCCCTCACCATCCCCCTCCCCCTCATCCCCCTCCCCCTCCTCCCCTTCCTCCTGACTTCTGCCACCACGTTCCCTTGAGATAGTTTATCACCCCACACCTCCGCTTTTCATCTCACTGTTCCTCCTGCCGTATTCTCTCCCTCTTTCCTTCCTTCCTTCCTTTCCTTCTCTTCGTCCCTCCCTCCTTCGTTCCTTTCCTATTTCCCTTCCTATTTTCCTCCCTCCCTTTCTTCCTTCTTCCCTCTCTTCCTTCTTCACTTCTTTCCCTTCCTTCCTACTTCCCTCCCTTCCTTCCTCCCTCCCCCCTTTCCCGTTTCCTTCCTTACCTCCTCCCTTCTTTCCTTCTTACCTCCCCTTCACCCCCCCTCACCTCCCTTCCTCCCTGCCGACATCTCGTTCATCTCCCCCCTCTTACATCTGCCCAAGGTTCCGACAGGTACAACATGTGTTAGCGCCAAGATGCGAAGATGCTCTTGTCTCGTTTACATGGTGGGTCCCCGAGTGTGTGTTTATGGGGAACACTGCTTATTGTACGGGGAACACTGCTTATTTTATGGGGGAACACTACTTATTGTACGGGGAACACTGCTTATTTTACGGGGGAACACTGCTTATTTTATGGGGGAACACTGGTTATTTTACGGGAAACACTGCTTATTTTATGGGGGAACACTGGTTATTTTACGGGAAACACTGCTTATTTTATGGGGGAACACTGCTTATTTTACGGGGAGCACGTCTTATTTTACGGGGAGCACCGCTTATTTTACGGGGAGCACCGCTTATTGTACGGGGAACATTGCTTATTTTTCGGTAAACACTGTTTATTGTACGGGGAATACTGCTTATTGTACGGGGAACACTACTTATTGTCCGGCAACACTGCTTATTTTATGGGGAACACTGTTTATTACACGGGGAACACTGCTTTTTGTACGGGAACACTGCTTATTTTATGGGAAACCCTACTTATTTTATGGGAAACTACTTATTTTATGGGGAACTGCTTATTTTAGGGGAAACACTACTTATTTTATGGGAAACACTACTTATCTTATGGGAACTTACTTATTTTATGGGAAACACTACTTATTTTATGGGAAACCCAACTTATTTTATGGTAACACTACTTATTTTATGGGAACTTACTTATTTTATGGGAAACCCTACTTATTTTATGGGAAACTACTTATTTTATGGGGAACTGCTTATTTTAGGGGAAACACTACTTATTTTAGGGGAACACTACTTATTTTAGGGGAACACTACTTATTTTATGGGAAACCCTACTTATTTTATGGGAAAGACTACTTATTTTATGGGGAACTGCTTATTTTAGGGGAAACACTGCTTATTTTATGGGGAACTGCTTATTTTAGGGGAAACACTACTTATTTTAGGGGAAACACTACTTATTTTAGGGGAACTCTAATTCCTCCCTGTAAGCCGCGACGAGAACTACATTACATTTTTATTCGACGAGTCCTATGCCCTTATGCCTCAGTTAACAAGTATTGAGGCGAGACAGAAAGGATATCTTGTGTAGGATCTTTCAAGGAGACAAGAGTATAACCATCCTTCAGTATCTAAGTTGAAGGATTCTCACGGAGTCCTCAATATGTGTTAAGACGGTGATAGAATTTTTTTTTCTTTTTTTTACTGATTAAAGAGGGAGAATGGATCGACGTACAATATGTTTGTCCGTTTTAAAGCTTTTATGGTCTTATTTACAGAGTGTTTTAAACCCTTGATGATGATGGTGTAGTGTTTTGATGATGCAGACACACACACACACACACACACACACACACACACACACACACACACACACACGCACAGATAACACACACACACACACACACACACACACACACACACACACACACACACACACACACACACACGCAGACAGACACCCTTCAAAAAGACACGAGGGAATTTACCGACTTCCAATACCTGAATCTTGGGAGACTCTCTTTACGATATTTACCGACTGATAACTTGGCCGATACTCACCTTGGCCGATATTCACTTTTGCCGATATTTACCTTGGCCGGTATTCACCTTGGCCGATATTCACCTTGGCCGATATTCACTTTTGCCGATATTTACCTTGGCCGGTATTCACCTTGGCCGATATTCACCTTGGCCGGTATTCACTTTTGCCGATATTTACCTTGGCCGGTATTCACCTTGGCCGATATTCACCTTGGCCGATATTCACCTTAGACGATATTCACCTTTGCCGATATTCACCTTAGACGATATTCACCTTGGCCGATATTCACCTTGGCCGGTATTCACTTTTGCCGATATTCACCTTGGCCGATATTCACCTTAGACGATATTCACTATTGATCTCTAGGAGACGCCAACCAGCCAGGCGTTGGAGCTGTGTACTGTTTGTGTTGTGGTTTGTGACGACCAACAGTGATTGCTAGTCCTATTTTTGTTTGGTTTGTGTGTTTGTTTGTTTGTTTGTGTTAGTTTGGTCTCCTGTTTGTTCGTGTTTGTTTTTTATTCTTCCTTTGTTTTTACTTCTTGGTTTAAATTTATCTCTAAATTGATTTAATCTGATCCTAACGTAACTTACTTTAATCTAACTAATTAAACTCAATTTAAACCTAACTTAACGTAATCTAAACCTAACCCTAACTTAAACTAACCCTAACCTAACCTAACCTAACCTAACCTAACCTAACCTAACCTAACTTGAAAGCTGGGGATTGGGTGTACCTATAGCTTAGAGGTGGGGAGGAGGAGGAGACGAAGGAGAGGAGGAGGGAGAGAGGAAGGTGGGGAGGAGGAAGAGAGGAAGGTGGGGAGGAGGGAGAGAGGAAGGTGGGGAGGAGGGAGAGAGGAAGGTGGGGAGGAGGAGAGAGGAAGGTGGGGAGGAGAGAGGAAGGTGGGGAGGAGGGAGAGAGGAAGGTGGGGAGGAGGGAGAGAGGGGGGAGGAGGAGAGAGGAGGTGGGGAGGGAGAGGAAGGTGGGAGGAGGAGAGGAAGGTGGGGAGGGAGAGGAGGAAGGAGAGGGAAGGTGGGGAGGAGGAGGAGATAGGAAGGTGGGGAGGAGGGAGAGAGGAAGGTGGGGAGGAGGGAGAGAGGAAGGTGGGGAGGAGGGAGAGAGGAAGGTGGGGAGGAGGAAGAGAGGAAGGAGGAAGGTGGGGAGGAGGGGAGAGAAAGAAAGGAGAATGGGAGGAGGGAGAGGACGATAATGGGTAAGAGAGGAGGGCGGATATGAGTTACGTAGAGAGAAGAGAGGAAATAAGGTAGACTATTTTTGGTTAGGTTAGGTTAGGTTAGGTTAGGTTAAGTTAGGTTAAGTTAGGTTAGGTTAGGTTAGGTTAGGTTAGGTTAGGTTAAGTTAGGTTAGGTTAGGTTAGGTTAGGTTAGGTTAGGGTAGGTTAAGTTAGGTTAGGTTAGGTTAGGTTAGGTTAGGTTAGGTTAAGTTAAGTTAGGTTAGGTTAGGTTAGGTTAGGTTAAGTTAGGTTAGGTTAGGTTAGGTTAAGTTAGGTTAGGTTAGGTTAGGTTAGGTTAGGTTAGGTTAGGTTAGGTTAGGTTAGCTTAATCAACAGGGAAAAACAAATGATGTCTATGTTTCTGTTAAATCCTGCCACCGTGATGGAAAAGGCCGGCACAGCCACCATGATACAAGCCGAAATTAACATCTGAAACCTCTGAATGAGTCCTTAGACCAATCGACCTCCTCCCAGCCTTCATTTAGGGGGAAAAAATACGTTAAATCGGGAGCTTGGGTAATAGGTTTAGCGCCAGCCAATAGGATTCATTCCAGTAATAGTTGAGGAGTTTCAATTGGCTTAGGCTTCAAGGTAGGAGGTAAACAATGAGGGTAAAGGATTGTAGCGTAGGAGAGGTATTATCTGAATCATCGAGGAGAATATTTTGTGAATGAAGGAAAAAGAAGAGAGATAGAGAGAGAGAGAGAGAGAGAGAGAGAGAGAGAGAGAGAGAGAGAGAGAGAGAAGAGAGAGAGAGCATAATACGAAGAATACATCTCAACTAAAGCATTGTATTTCATTCTGTCTCCCACAGTCTCTCCTCCCCCTCCACCCTTCCTATACACCCGCTTGAATACACTTGACAAAAAAACAAACAGAAAAACACAGTTGCCCTTAAATCATCCCTTAGCGTGAAAGGTCAATGTGTGTGTGTGTGTGTGTGTGTGTGTGTGTGTGTGTGTGTGTGTGTATATATGTGTGTGTGTGTGTGTTAAGAACATATTAGACTGTCAGTGGTGCCCCAGTCTGACCTTCTCCTGACCTTCAGCAGTCAGGCTCCTCCCAGCACAGATTGAATGTTGGCGGCGCAAATTTTACCTGGTGAAGGTTACTGAGGGTGTGGTCTTTGTGTTCTTATTCCCCGAGTTAACTTAGTATTAAACTAACTTAACCTGATATAAACTAACCTGACCTAACCTGACCCAACTGAACATAATCTAAACTTAATTCACATATTAAACTTAACCTAACCAGATTTGACCTTATCAAACCTAAGTTAACCTAACCTAACCTAACCCGACCTTCGAGAAATAATGTCGACCATCCAGCTTACAATACAATCCCCACCTCCCCTCTTCTGTCTGCCCTCTTCTTCTTCCCCTCTTCCTCCTCCTCCCCCCCCTCCTCCCCTCTTCTGTCTCCCCTCCTCCTCCTCCACTCCCCTCCCCTCCTCCTCCTCCTCCTCCTCCTCCTCCTCCTCCTCCTCCTCCTCCTCCTCCTCCCCTCTTCTGTCTCCCCTCCTCCTCCTCCCCTCCCCTCCCCTCCTCCTCCTCCTCCTCCTCCTCCTCCTCCTCCTCCTCCTCCTCCTCCTCCTCCTCCTCCTCTTCTTAGTGTTCTTCCTCCTCACTTAAGTCATGTTCTTCTCCCCTACAGGACGGAGCACACACACGCCAGGGGCAGCAAGAGTGAGTACAGTACAGTAGTTTTCACCTCGTATACAACATTCGTGATCTATCGTCTGTCTGTTTGTTTGTTTATTTGTTTGTTTGGGTGAGAGAACGTGTTTGTTCGTATTTTGTTTGAGTATCTTACAATAACCTACATCAGATAATAACGAGATACTTACAATAACCTACATCAGATAATAACGAGATACTTACAATAACCTACATCAGATAATAACGAGATACTTACAATAACCTACAGCAGATAATAACGATACTTACAATAACCTACATCAGATTATAACGATATTTACAATAACCTACAGCAGATAATAACGATACTTACAATAACCTACAGCAGATAATAACGAGACTTACAATAACCTACATCAGATTATAACGATACTTACAATAACCTACATCAGATTATAACGAGACTTACAATAACCTACAGCAGATAATAACGAGACTTACAATAACCTACAGCAGATAATAACGAGACTTACAATAACGAGAGACTTATATGAGTACTTAACGAGAAAGTTGGAATACAAAAAATCAAAGGAAAAAGTCGATTAGTATGCGAGCCTTTGGTATTAACACACACACACATACACACACACACACACACACACACACACACACACACACACACACACACACACACACACACACACACACACACACTTTCTCCCGCTATCTCGATACCTGAAGAGACGGGGGCGAACGTTCGTCAGTCTGGCATAGATTTTTTAATAGTATCGTGATGGGGTGATTGTGTACGCCAGGCGATACTGAGTGCTTGTGTTGGTGGTGATTTTCTACGCACCTGTAGTCATGCTCGTGTCATAAACAAGACCACTATTGACAGAATTTGGGCGATCGTTCGTCTGGCGTTGGGTCAATGGGGATAATATCGCAGGGTGGAAAATTGACTGGCGATGATATGCTTGTACTGGCGCCGTTTTTGTGGAATGAGTTACTTATATGTTCCATGTGTGTGTGTGTGTGTGTGTGTGTGTGTGTGTGTGTGTATGTGTGTTTTAATGATAAAAATAATAATAAAACATTCACTACCACCAACTCTCACCACACACACACCACACACACACACACACACACACACACACACACACACACACACACACACACACACACACACACACACACACACACACACACACACTGATAGTCCTCTTGATCCCCTTCATTATTTCAACAACAAACACCTTAAGTAAATGGATCAATATTTCGTCAAGAGTAATTAGGGGTCACATACCTGGTCATTATACCTGATGGTCAACATACAACTTACCTGAGTTTTAGCACCTGGGAAATAGTATAGATTGGGAAGGGTAATGATGAGGCTTGAGGGTGAGGCAGATAGATAGATAGATAGATAGATAGATAGATAGATAGATAGATAGATAGACATAAACAGACAGACAGACAGACAGACAGCAGATTAATAGTAGATAGAGACGTAGAAACAGACAGACAGACTTACAGGTAGACAGAATGTTTACTGTTGTTGGGAGGTTCAGTGACGTACAGTGTCGTAAAGGTTGTGAGGTGGGGTTGTAAAGGTTGTGAGGTGGGGTTGTAAAGGTTGTGAGGTGGGGTTGTAAAGGTTGTGAGGTGGGGTTGTAAAGGTTGTGAGGTGGGGTTGTAAAGGTTGTGAGGTGGGGTTGTAAGGGTTGTGAGGTGGGGTTGTAAAGGTTGTGAGGTGGGGTTGTAAAGGTTGTGAGGTGGGGTTGTAAAGGTTGTGAGGTGGGGTTGTAAAGGTTGTGAGGTGGGGTTGTAGAGGTTGTGAGGTGGGGTTGTGAGTGTTTCAGTAAATATGTAATTCTCGTTCACAATTTAGTCATCGTGTATATGCAAATGAGCTGTCGAGTGTTGTAGGAAATGTTGAGAGAATGATGGTGATGGTCGTAGAGTGGGGAGTGAGTGGGAGTTAGCGGAGTGGGGAGTGAGTGGGAGTTAGCGGAGTGGGGAGTGAGTGGGAGTTAGCGGAGTGGGGAGTGAGTGGGAGTTAGTGGAGTGGGGAGTGAGTGAGTGGGAGTTAGCGGAGTGGGGAGTGAGTGGGAGTTAGCGGAGTGGGGAGTGGTGAGTGAGTGAGAGCTGGCAGAGTGGGGAGTGAGTGGAAGTTTGCATGTAGATATAAGTTGGAGTGGGGAGTAAGAGAGTGAGTGGGGAGTGAAAGGGAGTTGGGAGTGACTCGGATTTGTTGGAGTGGGGACTGAGTTTTCTTGAAAGGAAATGTAATCGAACAAGGTCAGAGGCATTCAACTGCTCCACCCAGGTAAGCGCTCAGTTGATCCACCCAGGTAAGCGTTCACTTGATCCACTCAGGTAAGCATTCACTTGATCCACTCAGGTAAGCGTTTAGTTGATCCACTCAGGTAAGCGTTCAGTTGATCCACCCATGTAAGCGTTCACCTGATCCACTCAGGTAAGCATTCACTTGATCCACCCATGTAAGCGTTCACTTGATCCACTCAGGTAAGCGTTCACTTGATCCACCCATGTAAGCGTTCACTTGATCCACTCAGGTAAGCGTTCACTTGATCCACTCAGGTAAGCATTCAGTTGATCCCTTCAGGTAAGCGTTCACTTGATCCACTCAGGTAAGCATTCAGTTGATCCACTCAGGTAAGCATTCACTTGATCCACTCAGGTAAGCGTTCAGTTGATCCACCCATGTAAGCGTTCACCTGATCCACTCAGGTAAGCTTTCAGTTGATCCACCCATGTAAGCGTTCACTTGATCCACTCAGGTAAGCGTTCACTTGATCCACCCATGTAAGCGTTCACTTGATCCACCAATGTAAGCGTTCACTTGATCCACTCAGGTAAGCGTTCACTTGATCCACTCAGGTAAGCGTTCAGCTGATCCACTCAGGTAAACGTTCAGCCGATCCACTCAGGTAAACGTTCAGTTGATCCACTCAGGTAGGCGTTCAACTGATCCATCCAGGACCAGAACGATCCACCCTCATCCACCCATTTCATGCCAGATTGAGGAGAAGAGACACCTGAGGGCCCTGGGGAGGTGAGGATGGGGAGGTGAGGGTGGGGAGGAGAGGGTGGGGAGATGCTGTCGACCTCGGTATAAGAAATCCAACATCTGCCAAGACGAGGGAAAATATATATTATTTGAGGGGAAAAGGTGGGGGAGAGGGACACGCTAAGCTCTATGGGGAGATGGGGAGAAATGTGGGGTGTTTGGAGAGTTGGGAGGAGCTTATTTATCTGGTTAGCTTTGGAGGAATTTAGCTATCTGAGGAGGTAGGAAGGTGGGGAGTAGATTTGTTATCCGGGTATATGGGGAGAAATTTACAGGAGGAAAACAGTGTGGGGAGAATATTTTTTTACACCAATCCTTGATTTTGGGGAGTAGTTTACTGACATCACCTGGGGAGAAGAAGATTCCTGGAGGTAATGGAAGGGGTCGAGTGTTGAAGGGGTCGAGTGTTGGAGGGGTCGAGTGTTGGAGGGGTGTAGTGTTGGAGGGGTCGAGTGTTGGATGGGTGTAGTGTTGGAGGGGCCGTATGTTTGAGGGGTAGAGTGTTGGAGGGGTCGAGTGTTGGAGGGGTCGAGTTTTGAAGGGGTCGAGTGTTGGAGGGGTCGAGTGTTGGAGGGGTAGAGTGTTGGAGGGGTCGAGTGTTGGAGGGGTCGAGTGTTGGAGGGGTAGAGTGTTGGAGGGGTAGAGTGTTGGAGGGGTCGAGTGTTGGAGGGGTAGAGTGTTGGAGGGGTCGAGTGTTGGAGGGGTCGAGTGTTGAAGGGGTCGAGTGCTGGAGGGGTCGAGTGTTGGAGGGGTAGAATGTTGGAGGTGATGGAAGGGGTCGAGTGTTGGAGGTGATGGGGGGGGGTCCACTATAGTATTTTGGAGGACGGGGTGTGGCTTTTTGAGGGATGGATGCCGAACTCTCAGTTTTGGAGAGAAACTACTGTTCTTGTTAACAGCACCAACTAACTACACTGTTCTTGTTTACAGCACCAACTAACTACACTGTTCTTGTTAACAGCACCAACTAACTACACTGTTCTTGTTAACAGCACCAACTAACTACACTGTTCTTGTTTACAGCACCAACTAACTACACTGTTCTTGTTAACAGCACCAACTAACTACACTGTTCTTGTTAACAGCACCAACTAACTACACAGTTCTTGTTAACAGCACCAACTAACTACACTGTCCTTGTTAACAGCACCAACTAAGTTCTTGTTAATTAAACATAATACGCCGGACCTTGGCGCCGGAGTCATTATAGCACTATAATACCTCTCACAGGCGAGTTCCTACACTGCCAACATCTTTAATATTCATTTTAATTTGCACGAGGTGTGGAAATTTGCGGTGTTTTGTAACCAAATTGACTCTTTGTTGCTGAGAATTTAAGAATATTGCCAAGTTTAGCATATTCTGATTAGCCAGAGAACCTAATTGTGCAATTTGGAATTTACAATGGCAAAGTATTTTTTAGTATAATTGGTCTAATTATATGCAATTTGGGAATATATATATATATATATATATATATATATAAATATATATATATATATGGGTTAAATCATCATATTCAAGAGGTTAAATCCTCATACTCAAGATTTTAAATCCTCATACTCAAGAGGTTAAATCATCATACTCAAGAGGTTAAATCATCATATTCAAGAGGTTAAATCCTCATACTCAAGAGGTTAAATCCTCATACTCAAGAGGTTAAATCATCATACTCAAGAGGTTAAATCCTCATACTCAAGAGGTTAAATCCTCATACTCAAGAGGTTAAATCATCATACTCAAGAGGTTAAATCCTCATACTCAAGAGGTTAAATCCTCATACTCAAGAGGTTAAATCATCATACTCAAGAGGTTAAATCCTCATACTCAAGAGGTTAAATCCTCATACTCAAGAGGTTAAATCCTCATACTCAAGAGGTTTATGTCACAGTATATCCCTAAACACCATTACTCACTCGCCCAATAACAAAACCCAATTGTTACTTTACTTTCACCAACTTTCCCTCTATTCAGGTTAACATACGAGTCAACTTTCTTTCCTTTCAAATCGAGTTTCTCTTCTTTTACGTTCAAACTTATTTTATTCATCGTCAAGAAAAACTCCCTCACCAACCACGAAACAGTTGTGAGAGAGAGAGAGGGAGAGAGAGTGAGGGAAAGTGAGAGAGAATGACGGAGGTAAAAGTTTGGTCAGGGTGGACGGTAAAAGGAGTTTACTGTCCGGATATTGTAGAATAAACAGGTGTGCTGGTGTCCATTAAAGTGAGGCGGTGGTGAGCATTGTGTAAGAGTTGTGGGTTGCGACGGGGAGAGTGATGGTGTGTGTGTGTGTGTGTGTATATGTATGTTTCTATGAGACAGAGTGTGTGTGTGTGTCTGTGTGTGTGTGTGTGTGTTGCAGGTAATAGTGGTAGTAGTAGTAATAGTAATAGTAGTAGCAATAGTAGATGATGTAGATAATACGGTAGCCAAAAACGTTGCTGGTGACGAGAGAACGAGATAAAGTCTACGTTATTCACCCACCAGATTTCATTTACTATTGTTTTTCTCTCTCTAGCTCTCTGTCTATCTGTCTCTCCTTCTGTTTGTTTCATTCTGTCTGTCTATCTATCTGGTTATTTCTCTCTCTCTCTCTCTCTCTCTCTCTCTCTCTCTCTCTCTCTCTCTCTCTCTCTCTCTCCCCCGTTTATTGGTAATATTTATCTCTCCTCAATCCGTCACACCCAAAACGTAATAATATTTCCAGACGGTAATAAATGTTTAATATTTCCTCACCAGATGTTTTAAATTGTTTCCTCTTATTGTGTTTACGTTATATTTTACATCGACGTCCCTTACAACTTTGATCATGAGGCCGGTTGTGTTAACTGGCTAATGGGGCGAAACATATGAGGCCGGTTGTGTTAACTGGCTAGTGGGGCGAAACATATGGGGCCGGTTTTGTTAACTGGCTAGTGGGGCGAAACATATGAGGCCGGTTGTGTTAACTGGCTAGTGGAGCGAAACATATCATGAGGCCGGTTGTGTTAACTGGCTAGTGGAGCGAAACATATGAGGCCGGTTGTGTTAACTGGCTAGTGGGGCGAAGCATATGAGGCCGGTTGTGTTAACTGGCTAATGGAGCGAAACATATGAGGCCGGTTGTGTTAACTGGCTAGTGGAGCGAAACATATCATGAGGCCGGTTGTGTTAACTGGCTAGTGGGGCGAAACATATCATGAGGCCGGTTGTGTTAACTGGCTAGTGGGGCGAAACATATCATGAGGCCGGTTGCGTTAGCTGGCTAGTGGGGCGAAACATATCATGAGGCCGGTTGTGTTTCCTTGCTAGTGGAGCGAAACATATCATGAGGCCGGTTGTGTTAACTGGCTAGTGGGGCGAAACATATCATGAGGCCGGTTATGTTAACTGGCTAGTGAAGCGAAACATATCATGAGGCCGGTTGTGTTTCCTTGCTAGTGGAGCGAAACATATCATGAGGCCGGTTGTGTTAACTGGCTAGTGGGGCGAAGCATATCATGAGGCTGGTTGTGTTTCCTTGCTAGTGGGGCGAAGCATATCATGAGGCTGGTTGTGTTTCCTTGCTAGTGGAGCGAAACATATCGTGAGGCCGGTTGTGTTAACTGGCTAGTGGGGCGAAACATATCGTGAGGCCGGTTGTGTTAACTGGCTAGTGGGGCGAAACATATCCAGTTCTTTTCATTATGATTCATAAATATTTCTGGGGTTCGGTTATTAAGGTCCTTTATCTCCTTAACAACACTAACAACCATCTAATATAACACAGTGGCAATAACAACAGTCAAGATGGCGTCAACATTGCACTAAGACTCTCATGTTGTAGACACGGTGACCCGAGAGGCTAAGTGAGAAGACGAGAGCGAGAATAAAGTCTACGGTGTTGTCCTGCCACGTTTGACTTACTCGTGTTATTATTATTATTATTATTATTATTATTATAACTATTATTATTATTATTATAACTATTATTATTATTATTATTATTATTATTATTATTATTTTTATTATTATTGTTGTTATTATATATTTTTCGCGTATTGATCTACATCCTGGCATCTCTTAACCTCCCTGATACTTCCCTTGGCATCCACCCCTTTGGAACCTCCCCTAAGTACTCACCTCCCTTGGAACCTTCCCCTCTAAGCACCATTCCCTTACCCCCCCCTTTCCCGGGAAACCCCTTGGAACCCCTCCCTTGACACCCTCCCTTGGCACCCTGCCCCTGACCCTAATCCCATAAAGCTGTACATTACGAAGGTCCGAGAATTGTGCCGACTCATCAGGTGGACCAAATAGTGACCATTTTCGGAGACAAATTATCAACTATCAGAAACTCAGATTTGATCATGAGTTATTGTCCGCTGGTGGAGATGAAGGAAGGTGAGGGAACTGAAGGAAGGTGAGGGAACTGAAGGAAGGTGAGGGTAGTGAAGGAAGGTGAGGGTAGTGAATGAAGGCGAGGGAAGTGAAGGAAGTTGAGGGTAGTGAAGGAAGGTGAGGGTAGTGAAGGAAGGTGAGGGAAGTGAAGGAAGGTGAGAGAGAAGAAGGAAGATAAGGGAAGTGAAGGAAATTGAAAGAAGGTGAAGGAAGTGAATGAAGGTGAGGGAAGTGAAGGAAGGTGAGGGAAGTGAAGGAAGGTGAGGGTAGTGAAGGAAGGTGAGGGAACGGAAAGAAATTGATGGAAGTGAAGGAAGGTGAGGGTAGTGCAGGAAGGTGAGGGAAGTGAAGGGGAGTGAAGGAAGGTGAGGGAAGTGAAAGGAGATAAGGGAAGTGAAAGGAATTAAGGGAAGTGGAAGGAATTTGGAAGGATTAGGAGATAGGATAGATATTGATGGAATTGGAAGGAATTGAGAGAAACGAAAGAAATGAAGGAACTGAAATATAATGAGAAAATGAATGAAAGAAACTACATTAATTGAACACTCCCCCACCCCCCCCCCCACTACCTCTTCCCCTTCTTCTTCCTGTACCCTCTACCTCATCCCCCCCCCACCACACTACCTCACTCCTCCCCTACCTCATTTTCCCTCCTCCAATTACCTTCCTCCTCCCCCATCACCAAGAACCCCTCTCTCTCACCTCCCCCCTCTCTCTCGACCCCACACTCCCCCCTCACGAACCCCTCTCTACCTCCCCCACAGCCCCACCCTCTCCCTCGACCCCACACCATACTCCACCACTCACGACCCCCTCTCCACCTCCCCCACATCCCCTCACCCCCCTCACCACCCCCTCTCCACCTCCCCCACCCCCATCTCTTCCCCTGTACAGTATATTCTCAGTCAACTTCCTTCGTCTATAAACGTAATATTCAAGACATTTTCAGCCATATAAGTTAACTTTATCTTCTTACGCCTGAGAGCAAGACATATGGCTGGGTAGAGGTAAAACTGACTGAGGAAGACATATGGCTGGGTAGAGGTAAAACTGACTGAGGAAGACATATGGCTGGGTAGAGGTAAAACTGACTGAGGAAGACATATGGCTGGGTAGCGGTAAAACTGACTGAGGAAGACATATGGCTGGGTAGAGGTAAAACTGACTGAGGAAGACATATGGCTGGGTAGAGGTAAAACTGACTTAGGAAGACATATGGCTGGGTAGAGATAAAACTGACTGAGGAAGACATATGGCTGGGTAGAGGTACCTATAAGACAGGCTAAGGAAGACATATGGCTGGATATAGTAGTCAGGCTGAGGAAGACATATAGCTGAGGTAAGACATATATCTGGATAGAGGTAAGACTGGATTAGGAAGACACATGGCTGGATAGAGTTAAACAGGACGAAGGTTTAAGACATATGACTGGAGTGGCAGTCAGACTTGAAGGAGGATCTTGAAGATAACTGATTAATAAACAGGTTTAGTGATGTCCAGGAGAAAGAGAGAGAGAGAGAGAGTAACGACACACTATCAACACGCAAAACTATCACACTAAAAAGAGAGAAAGAGAGAAAGAGAGACATTATCACAACATTACTTTGTTTTTAAGATGCATCTCTCAACAACCAGTCAGTGCTCTCTCTCTCTCTCTCTCCGTCTATCACCCGCAACCTCTCTCGGTATCTCTCCCTCCCTACTCCTCTCTCTCCTTCTTTCTCTCAATCTGTCTGTGTCTCTATCTCTCTCAGGGCAGCCATAAGGAGATGCTCGTACCCCGGCAGAGTGTCTCCTTGGCTGAGACATTAACAGGCACATTAAGTAGTTCTTAGGGCCGTAGGAACACTATATGGCTGTTGTTTACAAAGTTACAAAAGGGTCATGAAGTCTGTACGGTGAAGTTGTCTCAGTACAGTGAAGTGTGTCTCAGTACTGTGAAGTGTGTCTCAATACGGTGAAGTGTGTCTCAGTACGGTGAAATTGTCTCAGTACGGTGAAGTGTGTCTCAGTACGGTGAAGTGTGTCTCAATACGGTGAAGTGTGTCTCAGTACGGTGAAGTGTGTCTCAGTACGGTGAAGTGTGACAGTACGGTGAAGTGTGTCTCAGTACGGTGAAGTGTGTCTCAGTACGGTGAAGTGTCTCTCGGTACGGTGAAGTGTGTCTCGATACGGTGAAGTGTGTCTCAGTACGGTGAAGTGTGTCTCAGTACGTTGAAGTGTGTCTCAGTACGGTGAAGTGTGTCTCGGTACGGTGAAGTGTGTCTCGGTACGGTGAAGTGTGTTTCAGGACGGTGAAGTGTGTTTCAGGACGGTGAAGTGTGTCTCACTACGGTGAAATGTGTCTCAGTACGGTGAAGTGTGTCTCAGTACGGTGAAGTGTGTCTCGGTACGGTGAAGTGTGTCTCGGTGCGGTGAAGTGTGTTTCAGGACGGAGAAGTGTGTTTCAGGACGGTGAAGTGTCTCAGTACGGTGAAGTGTGTCTCGGTACGGTGAAGTGTGTCTCAGTACGGTGAGGTGTGTCTCAGTTTCGGTGAAGTGTGTCTCAGAACGTTGACTTGTGTCTCAGAACGGTGAAGTGTGTCTCAGTACGGTGAAGTGTGTCTCAATACGGTGAAGTGTGTCTCAGTACGGTGAAGTGTGTCTCAGTACGGTGAAGTGTGACAGTACGGTGAAGTGTGTCTCAGTACGGTGAAGTGTGTCTCAGTACGGTGAAGTGTCTCTCGGTACGGTGAAGTATATCTCGGCACGGTGAAGTGTGTCTCAGAACGGTGAAGTGTGTATCAGTACGGTGAAGTGTGTCTCAGAACGGTGAAATGTGTCTCAGAACGGCGAAGTGTGTCATAGAACGGTGAAGTGTGTCTCAGAACGGTGAAGTGTGTCTCAGAACGGTGAAGTGTGTCTCAGAACGGTGAAATGTGTCTCAGAACGGCGAAGTGTGTCTCGGAACGGTGAAGTGTGTCTCAGAACGGTGAAGTGTGTCTCAGAACGGTGAAGTGTGTCTCAGAATGGTTAAGTGTGTCTCAGAACGTATAAATGATACATCCCATTACTTTTGGGGAAGTGAAGATGGCCGAATGCAATGTCGTCCTCGCCTTTCCTAACCTAACCTAACCAAACCTATCCTATCCTAACCTAACCTCAATTCACCTCACTTCACCTCACGTCACCTCATCTTACCTCACCTCACCTAACAAACCTTACATAAGAACATAAGAAAATAAGGAGTTTGCAATCGGCCGGTTGGCCTGTGCATGGCAGCTCCTGTCGAGAGTTACCACCACTCTCTATCATCCATGAATCTATCTAGCCTCCTTTTGAAACTTTCCAGAGTTCCAGCACTTACTACAAAGTTGCTAAGCTTGTTCCACTCGTCCACCATCCGATTTGTGAACCAGTTTCTTCCTATCTCCCTCCTAAACCTAAACTTATCCAACTTAAATCCGTTAATCCGAGTCCTATCCTGCTCGGATATTATAAGAACTTTATCTATATCCCCTTTATTGATTCCTTTCACCCACTTAAATACTTCTATCATATCTCCCCGCACTCTTCGTCTTTCTAGGGAATGCAAGTTCAGTTTCTTTAACCTATCCTGATATGGAAGGTTTCTAAATCCCGGAATCATTTTCGTCATCCTTCGCTGCACCGACTCTAGTGATTTATATCCATTCTATAATAAGGGCACCAGAACTGAAGCGCAAAATCGAGGTGCGGCCTGACTAGCGCAAGATATACAGTAGTTGCAATAAGACCTCTGCACTCTTGTTACTTACACTTCTAGATATAAAACTCAATACTCTGTTTGCCTTATTTCGAACATTAACGCACTGTTTTCTAGGCCGTAGGTCCGGGCTTACAAGTACCCCTAGGTCTCTTTCACAAGTCGACTTCTCTAGGTTGATGTTGTAAAGGCTGTATACATTATCAGTATTTGTTCTTCCAATATTAAGTACGCTGCTCTTGCCGGTGTTGAATTTCATTTGCCATTTTTCAGACCACCCCTGCAGTTTAATTATATCCTCCTGCAATGCATTTGCATCCTGCCCTGAATTAATCTGCCGCCCTAGTTTGGTGTCATCCGCAAACTTGCTTATGTCACTGCTGATCCCAGTATCAAGATCGTTTATGTAGATTATGAACAAGAGTGGGCCTAGTACTGACCCCTGGGGAACCCCACTGGTTACACGGCCCCACTCAGATTTAACACCATCTACGCTGACCCTCTGCGTTCTATCGGTGAGCCATGATTTTATCCAATTTATAGCCTTCCCCTCGATACCATGATACCTTATCTAAACCTTCCTCACCTCACCTTTACCTAACCAAACTATCCTTTTATCATAATTTATTCTATCCATATTTAACCTAACCTTCACCTCACCACACCTCTCCTTAACCTGACCAACCTCCTAACATAAATTAACCTAACCTTATTTTACCTAACTTAACCTTAACCTCACCTCACATCACCATCTCCTCCCTAACCTAACCTAAGGTTAACTGACTTAAGCTAACCTAACAACATTTATGGCTATGTAACGAAATTTCTGGCCAGGTTACGCGGACCGGGGATTAGTTCAGCCCTGATTAAAGTATATATATATATCTGGCCAGCCTACATTGTTCCTCTCTCTCTCTCTCTCTCTCTCTCTCTCTCTCTCTCTCTCTCTCTCTCTCTCTCTCTCTCTCTCTCTCTCACTACATAAACTAGAGTTAGGTGGGCCAAACTATTTTTCTCGTGGGGAATTTACTGAAAGCTTAATAGAGTTTAGGCAGTTTTTCTCCCCCAAGCGTGAAAATACACGCTGAGTGAACGCTAGTGTGGATATATACACACTAGGTGGAGGATAGCGTGGATATACACTCTGGGTGGAGGATAGCGTGGATATATGCACACTGGGTGAAGGGTAGCGTGGATATTTGCACACTGGGTGAAGGGTAGCGTGGATATTTGCGCACTGGGTGGAGGATAGCGTTGATATTTGCACACTGGGTGGAGGATAGCTTGGATATCTTCACACTAGGTGGAGGATAGCGTGGATATACACACTGGGTGGAGTATAGCGTGGATATATGCACACTGGGTGAAGGGTAGCGTGGATATTTGCACACTGGGTGGAGGATAGCGTTGATATTTGCACACTGGGTGGAGGATAGCGTGGATATATGCACACTAGGTGGAGGATAGCGTGGATATCTTCACACTAGGTGGAGGATAGCGTGGATATATGCACACTGGGTGGAGGATAGCGTGGATATATGCACACTGGGTGGAGGATAGCGTGGATATATACACACTGGGTGGAGCAGAGCGTGAATATATACACACTAGGTGGAGGATAGCGTGGATATACACACTGGGTGGAGTATAGCGTGGATATATGCACACTGGGTGAAGGGTAGCGTGGATATTTGCACACTGGGTGGAGGATAGCGTTGATATTTACACACTGGGTGGAGGATAGCGTGGATATATGCACACTAGGTGGAGGATAGCGTGGATATATGCACACTAGGTGGAGGATAGCGTGGATATATGCACACTGGGTGGAGGATAGCGTGGATATCTTCACACTAGGTGGAGGATAGCGTGGATATCTTCACACTAGGTGGAGGATAGCGTGGATATATGCACACTGGGTGGAGGATAGCGTGGATATATGCACACTGGGTGGAGGATAGCGTGGATATATACACACTGGGTGGAGCAGAGCGTGGATCTATGCACACTGGGTGGAGGATAGCGTGGATATATGCACGCTGGGTGGAACAGAGTGTGGATATATACACACTGGGTGGAGCAGAGCGTGGATATATGCACACTGAGTGGAGCAGGGCGTGAATATATACACACTGGGTGGAGCAGAGCGTGGATATATGCACACTGGGTGGACGATAGCGTGCATATGTGCACACTGGGTGGAGCAGAGCGTGGATATATGCACACTGGGTGGAGCAGAGCGTGGATATATGCACACTGGGTGGAGCAGAGCGTGGATATATACACACTGGGTGGAGCAGAGCGTGGATATATGCACACTGGGTGGAGCAGAGCGTGGATATATGCACACTGGGTGGAGCAGAGCGTGGATATATGCACACTGGGTGGAGCAGAGCGTGGATATATGCACACTGGGTGGAGCAGAGCGTGGATATATGCACACTGGGTGGAGCAGAGCGTGGATATATGCACACTGGGTGGAGCAGAGCGTGAATATATGCACACTGGGTGGAGCAGAGCGTGGATATATACACACTGGGTGGAGCAGAGCGTGAATATATACACACTGGGTAGAGCAGAGCGTGGATATATGCACACTGGGTGCAGCAGAGCGTGGATATATACACACTGGGTGGAGCAGAGCGTGGATATATACTCACTGGGTGGAGGATAGCATGGATATATACACACTGAGTGGAGCAGAGCGTGGATCTATGCACATTGGGTGGAGGATAGCGTGGATATATGCACACTGGGTGGAGCAGAGTGTGGATATATGCACACTGGGTGGAGCAGAGCGTGGATATATGCACACTGGGTGGAGCAGAGCGTGGATATATACACACTGGGTGCAGCAGAGCGTGGATATATACACACTGGGTGCAGCAGAGCGTGGATATATACACACTGGGTTGAGGAGAGCGTGTATATATACACACTGGGTGGAGCAGAGCGTGGATATATGCACACTGGGTGCAGCAGAGCGTGGATATATACACACTGGGTGGAGCAGAGCGTGGATATATGCACACTGGGTGCAGCAGAGCGTGGATATATACACACTGGGTACATTTAACATTTTAAATCCAGAACTGAAAAATATATGAAATTAACACATTTTCTTCCTTCTTCCGCTTCAACACCTGTGGTAACCTTCTGTCTGTCTGTCTGCATGAGCATTTTTTTTTCTTCACTTCTATTTATTTAACTATATTGATTTCTCTCTCTCTCTCTCTCTCTCTCTCTCTCTCTCTCTCTCTCTCTCTCTCTCTCTCTCTCTCTCTCTCTCTCTCTCTCTCTCTCTCTCTCTCTTTTTTTTCTCTCTCAAAGTGTGTTGAACCTTGGTCCCGTGAGAGTCTATTCCAGTCATATGGCTGTCGACCTGGCCTCAGGAACCGCTGCAGCCATATGTCTTCCGTTAGTCTGCTTTAACCTGCCTCAGCCTGCTTTAGCCTGCCTTAGGTCGGCTTTCAGGCAGAGTGAGATAAGGTTATCGTCAGATATATGGCTCAAGGGTGCCCCGAATATTATGTTGGGCGACTCTAGGTAAAGTTGGTCTGTGTTAGGGAGGAAACATTCTCTATTTTCTCTCTCTCTCTCTCTCTCTCTCTCTCTCTCTCTCTCTCTCTCTCTCTCTCTCTCTCTCTCTCTCTCACAGACTAACAAAATAGTATACCTAACTCTATTATTAATTTAGCCTAACCTAAGCTTACCTGATCTAACTCAACCTAACATTACCTAACTTAACCTAACTAGACTTAACCTACCTCACCCAAGTTCACACAAAGATCACTTACAAAGGTGTCACTATGACCTGCGTTCAACATAGTATTTAACATTTGTAGAATTCGAACAAAAAACAAAAAACAAAGGTACCACAGGTGAATAAGATACAAGTCACCTCTGAGAGTTTAACCTTTGGAGTATTTATATAAAAACACAGGCATCAAAGGAGAAGGAGGTACAAGGCAAAAGAAAAAAAAACAAAGAGCAAAGGTAAATTAGTTCCTCTTTACGTCGTGAAGCACAGAGGCAACAAGATCACTTCACCCAAACTACCGGAGACGGGGGCACAAGGACGTGTTCTCCGAGTGAGAGTTGTAACCATGACTTATGTAACCTCTTGATGAAAACATAACTTCATTACGAACACATCTACACACTCTCTCTCTCTCACACACACACACACACACACACACACACACACACACACACACACTATCTCTCTCTCTCTCTCATGGGGGAGTTTGGAGCAAAAGTTAATTAGCTTTGTTACCTGTGTTTACCAGTCAGTTGTGTTGATGATGGAGAGGCTGAGACCTGGTCCATAGTGAAGAATATTTTGACTCTGTAAACGCATGTATGTGCGTTTGTGCGTGCTTTTTTGTGTGTTGACAGCAGGTTTTGACAGCTGTTGGCAGCAGGTTTTGGAAGCAGGTGTTGACATGTGTTATCATATGTTGGCAGCAGGTGCTCGCAGGTGTTGACAACAGGTGTTGGCATGTGTTGAGAAGTGTTAGCAGGTGTTGACAGGTGTTAGCAGCAGGTATTGGCAGGTGTTGATATCTGTTTGCAGCAGGTGTTGGCAGCTGTTCGAGCAGGACTTCCGCATGAGAAATGACGTAACTCGACTTCAAACTTCTGTAATTTTACTTCAACTTGAGCCTCGAGGCCTTGACTGTGGTACCGTGGCTCTCCACCACTACTCTCCCACTCACTCACTCACTCACTCACTCCTCTCCCACTGTTCCTCTCTTTCACTCTCTCTCACTCCCATTCTCACTTTCTCACTCTCCCTCACTCTCATACTCTCACCCACTCTCCCACTCACCCAATCTCTCCTCTTCAACTCCCCCTTTTCCCAGTCTCTCTCTTCCACATTTCCTCTCCCACTCAGCTGACAGCAGGAGAGGAAGGGCCTCCACCTCTTCCTTCTCGTGCTCCTCCTCCTCTTCCTCCTCTCTCTTCCTCTTCCTCCTCCTCCCGCGAATAAAGAAACTAACAACAAACATGAAAAAATAAAGCCTCTTTTTTTTTTCAACACAAAAATAAAAACAAAATCCTAACTTTTTTTTACTAATTCAATGACAAGGAGTAAAAATTCTCACACGAGGCTGGGAATTTAACCTGGGTATAGTATTTGTAAACCTTAGTGCTATATAAAATACCCGAAACGTCCTGACCCGCCCTAATTCCAGGTCTGTTTTCGCTGTTATTTTCTCGCCAAATTCTCTCCAAGAACTCGCCAGTTTCCGGCCCATTTTTCGCCAATTTCCCACCCAGCTTTCGCCAATATACCGCCCAGTTTTCGCCATTTTCCTGCCCAGTTTTCGCCAATTTCCCACCCAGTTCCTGCCAATTTCCCGCCCAGATCTTGCCAATTTCCCGCCCAGTTCTCGCCAATTTTCCTCCCAGTTTTCGCCAATTTCCCGCCCAATTCTCGCCAATTTCCCCCCCGGATCTTGCCAATTTCCCGCCCGGATCTTGCCAATTTCCCGCCCGGATCTTGCCAATTTCCCGCCCAGTTCTCGCCAATTTCCCGCCCAGTTCTCGCTAATTCCCCCCCCTCCGGATCTTGCCAATTTCCCCCCGGATCTTGCCAATTTCCCTCCCAGTTCTCGCCAATTTCTCACTAAGTTTTCGTTAAGTTTTCGTCATGATCTCAAACTGGTAATTTTGTTGTTCCTCTGGTTCTACTAATGTGGTACTCAAGTTTCCTCTAACTAATTATTCCTTTAATTAGCAAGACATTTGTGTTGTAATTAAGTTGGTGTACCCTCATTAACGTGGAGCTGAGACCTACCCCCCTGTGGCTAGGTGTTGAGTGCTGGGTGCTAGGTAGAGACGGATCGGTGCTAGGTGCTGGTGCTCTCTCTCTCTCTCTCTCTCTCTCTCTCTCTCTCTCTCTCTCTCTCTCTCTCTCTCTCTCTCTCTCTCTCTCTCTCAATTTTTCAGTTATTATAATTATACTTCTCTTAAAAAATGCTTCCAAGCCTTAACAACTTTCACTACTTTCACTCGTCTGTCTCTTTACACCACCCAAAAATATTTCGCTAAAACTTTCACTACTTTCACACGCTCTCTCTCTTAGCTAAGGATTTCCGAGCGAGCCTCCACAGCTTTCTCTTGTCTCCCTCTTTCTATCACGGAAAAGATTTCCTTCCAGACTTTCTCTATTTGTACACACTTTCCCCTGCTCCAAGCTTTCCCACGAAGCTTAACCAGGTTTCACACTCTCTCCTGCCTTATGCTTTCTTACGAGGCTTCCACTACTCACATTCTTTAAGGTTTCTCATCAAGCTTTCATTGTCTCCATCTTTTTCTATCTTTCCTTAAGCTTTCCCCACGAAACTTTCATGCCTCTTTTATTCAAAGCTTTCCCATTAAGCTTTCACACCTTCCTCAGTTGTCAGTCTCTCACTTTCTCCTTCTCTCACTCTACTACTATCTCGCTCTTTCACCCTTAGGTTTCTCAAGAATCTCTCTCTCTTTCTCTCTCTCTCTCTCTCTCTCTCTCTCTCTCCTTAACCATTCCCTCGAACTGTGAGAGAGACTATGGCTCATTTCCCCTCATTATAGTCGCCAGTTTCATTGCTAATTTTCCCCTCTAATTACATTCATTTTCCCCTCGTGTGAGTCGGGTTTGGTCTTTAATGTTAGTTGTTGTTTCCCCTCATTAAAGACACCAGCTTCAGGATTGGGATGTACTTTCATCTTTTTCTCCCCTCTTAACTCCCCTTATCATAGGCAGTTTTCCCCCTGTTTCCCTCGGTAGGATCGCTCAATACGCTTCATCACTGAAATCCTAGATTCTTTTTTCCCCTCGGTACAAACACGAGACTGACGAGTGTGGTAAGTTTTCCTTATGTTTCCCCTCTTCACTCCCCTCACCATGGGCGATATCCCCTCATTTTCCTTAGATTGATACTCCAATACCTCTCCTCACAGAAATATATGAATCCCTTTTCCCCTCTTTCACAGATACTAACTTCAGGATTGGGGAAAATTTTCATCCCATTTTCCCCTCTAAACTCCCCTCTGCTCTAATCTTCTCCCCTCATTTCCCCTCGGTCTGATACTCCACACTTACCATGGCGTGAAGTCTAATGCATCTTTTTCCCCTCGTTTCAGACACCAACCTACCGTGCGTTATCATCCTTTTCCCCCTCTTGATTCCCCTCTGAATTAGTTCCTCCCCTCTTCCCTATCACCCTCATCCTCACGTTTATATATCCTGATGTGATCGCTGAATCTTTTTTCCCCTCGTTTCAGACACCAGCTTCGCGACAGGGATGTATTCTCATCCTATTTCAACCCTAATCTCATCTCTTCTCTAGCATTTTCCCCTTGTTTCCCTCAGCCCGATACTCGGATACCCCTTGTCACTGAAGCCTAATTCATCCCTTTTCCCCTCGTTACAGGTGCTTTCTCGTAATTTTCCTCTCCTAAATCCCCTCTGAAAGAATCCCTTCTTTACTATTTCCCTCAGTCAAATGCATCTATTTCCCCTCATTACATAAACATAACCCCCGGTATTAGGGTTGTATTCTTGTAATTTTCCACTCTGAACGAATCCTTCCCCTCATTTCCAATATTTACCATCATAATCAGTCAAGTGGATTTTTCCCCTCGTTTCAGGTATATTTTGTAAGGATATATTCTTTGTGATATTCTCTCTCTCTCTCTCTCTCTCTCTCTCTCTCTCTCTCTCTCTCTCTCTCTCTCTCTCTCTCTCTCTCTCTCTCTCTCTCTCTCCTTCTTTTTCTTCCTGGTTCGTAAAGGAGAGATGGTTAGGTTACGTTAAGTTAAGTTAGGCTAGGCTAGATTAGGTTTGGTTAATCTTTTGAAGTGTGGGAGGTTAGGTTAGGTTAGGTTAGGCTAGATTAGGTTAGGTTAATCTTTTGAAGTGTGGGAGGTTAGGTTAGGTTAGGCTAGGCTAGATTAGGTTAGGTTAATCTTTTGAAGTGTGGGAGGTTAGGTTAGGTTAGGCTAGGCTAGATTAGGTTAGGTTAATTTTTTGAAGTGTGGGAGGTTAGGTTAGGTTAGGCTAGGCTAGATTAGGTTAGGTTAATTTTTTGAAGTGTGGGAGGTTAGGTTAGGTTAGGCTAGGCTAGATTAGGTTAGGTTAATTTTTTGAAGTGTGGGAGGTTAGGTTAGGTTAGGCTAGGCTAGATTAGGTTAGGTTAATCTTTTGAAGTGTGGGAGGTTAGGTTAGGTTAGGCTAGGCTAGATTAGGTTAGGTTAATATTTTTGAGGTTAGGTAGGTAGGAGGTAGGTTGGAGGTTAGGTTAGGTAGGCTAGGCTAGATTAGGTTAGGTTAATCTTTTGAAGTGTGGGAGGTTAGGTTAGGTTAGGCTAGGCTAGATTAGGTTAGGTTAATTTTTTGAAGTGTGGGAGGTTAGGTTAGGTTAGGCTAGGCTAGATTAGGTTAGGTTAATCTTTTGAAGTGTGGGAGGTTAGGTTAGGTTAGGCTAGGCTAGATTAGGTTAGGTTAATCTTTTGAAGTGTGGGAGGTTAGGTTAGGTTAGGCTAGGCTAGATTAGGTTAGGTTAATCTTTTGAAGTGTGGGAGGTTAGGTTAGGTTAGGCTAGGCTAGATTAGGTTAGGTTAATCTTTTGAAGTGTGGGAGGTTAGGTTAGGTTAGGCTAGGCTAGATTAGGTTAGGTTAATCTTTTGAAGTGTGGGAGGTTAGGTTAGGTTAGGCTAGGCTAGATTAGGTTAGGTTAATCTTTTGAAGTGGGTTAGGTTAGGTTAGGCTAGGCTAGATTAGGTTAGGTTAATCTTTTGAAGTGTGGGAGGTTAGGTTAGGTTAGGCTAGGCTAGATTAGGTTAGGTTAATCTTTTGAAGTGTGGGAGGTTAGGTTAGGTTAGGCTAGGCTAGATTAGGTTAGGTTAATCTTTTGAAGTGTGGGAGGTTAGGTTAGGTTAGGCTAGGCTAGATTAGGTTAGGTTAATCTTTTGAAGTGTGGGAGGTTAGGTTAGGTTAGGCTAGGCTAGATTAGGTTAGGTTAATCTTTTGAAGTGTGGGAGGTTAGGTTAGGTTAGGCTAGGCTAGATTAGGTTAGGTTAATCTTTTGAAGTGTGGGAGGTTAGGTTAGGTTAGGCTAGGCTAGATTAGGTTAGGTTAATCTTTTGAAGTGTGGGAGGTTAGGTTAGGTTAGGCTAGGCTAGATTAGGTTAGGTTAATCTTTTGAAGTGTGGGAGGTTAGGTTAGGTTAGGCTAGGCTAGATTAGGTTAGGTTAATCTTTTGAAGTGTGGGAGGTTAGGTTAGGTTAGGCTAGGCTAGATTAGGTTAGGTTAATCTTTTGAAGTGTGGGAGGTTAGGTTAGGTTAGGCTAGGCTAGATTAGGTTAGGTTAATCTTTTGAAGTGTGGGAGGTTAGGTTAGGTTAGGCTAGGCTAGATTAGGTTAGGTTAATCTTTTGAAGTGTGGGAGGTTAGGTTAGGTTAGGCTAGGCTAGATTAGGTTAGGTTAATCTTTTGAAGTGTGGGAGGTTAGGTTAGGTTAGGCTAGGCTAGATTAGGTTAGGTTAATCTTTTGAAGTGTGGGAGGTTAGGTTAGGTTAGGCTAGGCTAGATTAGGTTAGGTTAATCTTTTGAAGTGTGGGAGGTTAGGTTAGGTTAGGCTAGGCTAGATTAGGTTAGGTTAATCTTTTGAAGTGTGGGAGGTTAGGTTAGGTTAGGCTAGGCTAGATTAGGTTAGGTTAATCTTTTGAAGTGTGGGAGGTTAGGTTAGGTTAGGCTAGGCTAGATTAGGTTAGGTTAATCTTTTGAAGTGTGGGAGGTTAGGTTAGGTTAGGTTAGGTTAGGTTAGGTTAGGTTAGGTTAGGCTAGGCTAGATTAGGTTAGGTTAATCTTTTGAAGTGTGGGAGGTTAGGTTAGGTTAGGCTAGGCTAGATTAGGTTAGGTTAATCTTTTGAAGTGTGGGAGGTTAGGTTAGGTTAGGCTAGGCTAGATTAGGTTAGGTTAATCTTTTGAAGTGTGGGAGGTTAGGTTAGGTTAGGCTAGGCTAGATTAGGTTAGGTTAATCTTTTGAAGTGTGGGAGGTTAGGTTAGGTTAGGCTAGGCTAGATTAGGTTAGGTTAATCTTTTGAAGTGTGGGAGGTTAGGTTAGGTTAGGCTAGGCTAGATTAGGTTAGGTTAATCTTTTGAAGTGTGGGAGGTTAGGTTAGGTTAGGCTAGGCTAGATTAGGTTAGGTTAATCTTTTGAAGTGTGGGAGGTTAGGTTAGGTTAGGCTAGGCTAGATTAGGTTAGGTTAATCTTTTGAAGTGTGGGAGGTTAGGTTAGGTTAGGCTAGGCTAGATTAGGTTAGGTTAATCTTTTGAAGTGTGGGAGGTTAGGTTAGGTTAGGCTAGGCTAGATTAGGTTAGGTTAATCTTTTGAAGTGTGGGAGGTTAGGTTAGGTTAGGCTAGGCTAGATTAGGTTAGGTTAATCTTTTGAAGTGTGGGAGGTTAGGTTAGGTTAGGCTAGGCTAGATTAGGTTAGGTTAATCTTTTGAAGTGTGGGAGGTTAGGTTAGGTTAGGCTAGGCTAGATTAGGTTAGGTTAATCTTTTGAAGTGTGGGAGGTTAGGTTAGGTTAGGCTAGGCTAGATTAGGTTAGGTTAATCTTTTGAAGTGTGGGAGGTTAGGTTAGGTTAGGCTAGGCTAGATTAGGTTAGGTTAATCTTTTGAAGTGTGGGAGGTTAGGTTAGGTTAGGCTAGGCTAGATTAGGTTAGGTTAATCTTTTGAAGTGTGGGAGGTTAGGTTAGGTTAGGCTAGGCTAGATTAGGTTAGGTTAATCTTTTGAAGTGTGGGAGGTTAGGTTAGGTTAGGCTAGGCTAGATTAGGTTAGGTTAATCTTTTGAAGTGTGGGAGGTTAGGTTAGGTTAGGCTAGGCTAGATTAGGTTAGGTTAATCTTTTGAAGTGTGGGAGGTTAGGTTAGGTTAGGTTAATCTTTTGAAGTGTGGGAGGTTAGGTTAGGTTAGGTTAGGTTAATCTTTTGAAGTGTGGGAGGTTAGGTTAGGTTAGGTTAGGTTAGGTTAGGTTAGGTTAGGTTAGGTTAGGTTAGGAACAACAACATAAAAAATCTTATAAACAAGAAAGTCACTGAGGGTGAACCTGTTTGGTCCGTCCGTGAGTCTGTCATTATTCTGATGCTGTGAAGTAAGTTGAAAATGTTGCTTGTTAACTTTCAACTTCTTATTAGTAACTTTGTTCTGTTTCTGTCGGTCGGTGGTCGAGCAGGAGTTAAAACTCTGTTACTTTTTGTCCATTATAAAAAGACAGAGGGTACTCGGAACCTAACCTAATCTAACTATTTACATTACTTATTCCTGAAGGTACAAGACTACGTGAGAAGGTGGGTGTGCGTGCGTGCGGAACTTCGAAATCTAAAGAACGACTGGCTTAAAATAAAACATGTGAAGCATAAAAACTTGCAGATCAGCACAAGATGCGCGAATTTTTCATTTCCACCAAAACATTTTATGAGCCAGTCACTCGTGGTGTAGCCCCCCCCCCCCCCCCCCCGTTCATCTGACGCTAACCTCATAATTAAAGATGATGACGGCCTCCTTTAGCGCTGGAAAGAGCACTACTATTCATTGTTCAACCAAAACACCGATGTGGATGTCCTCACTACACAGCAGGTCCCTCAACACCCAGAGCTGATCCACCTCAGCTATCCTCCATCCCTGGAGGAGGTAGCTACTGCCATCAAACAGATGAAAAATAACGTAGCCTCAGGGCCTGATAGAATCCCAGCCGAGGTGTATAAAGCAGGGGGACCTCTGCTTACCAGCCGTCTCCACTCTCTCCTGGAGAATATATGGGAAAAGGAGGAAATATCCAAAGCTCTTAAAGACGCCCCCATTGTCAATATTTATAAGAACAAGGGAGACCGGTCAGACTGTGGCAACCACCGTGGGATCTCGCTGCTCTCCGTAGCTGGCAAGAGTATCGCCCGAGTCCTCCTAAACAGAATCCTTCCTGAGAAGTCCCTCCCAGAATCTCAATGTAGTTTTAGACCATCACGTAGCACCACTGACAGGATCTTTGCTGCCCGCCAGACAAATAAAAAGTGCAGAGAACAGCGTCGTGACCTGTACATGACTTTCATCGACCTAACCAATACCCTTGACTCAGTCAACAGGGACTTTCAGCCGATTTGGCTGCCCACCAAAATCCATCGCCATTGTGAGGCAACTCCATGATGGCATGAACGGCAGTGTCCTGCACAACGGCACCCAGTCAGAGTTCTTCCTCATCCAAACGGGGGTTAAACAAGGGTGTGCACTTGCACCAACTCTCTTTTCCATCTTCTTGGCTGCTTTCCTTACTCGTGCCAGTGCCAATTTAGCCAGCGGGGTGAAGGGGGTCTCTTCAACATAAGACGACTCTAACCAAAAACAAAGGTGTCGGCAGCTTACATTACTGAACCTCAGGATGCAGACGACCTCACCCTTGTTGCTCACACTGAACACGACCTACAGGAGATCCTGAATACCTACGCAAACGCGTATGCACACTTCGGCCTTGAGGTGAATGTTCGTAAGACTCAGGTTCTCTTTCAACCTGCCCCTGGTTCAGACACACCTCCACCATCCAGCCAGGTTAATGGTTCTACCTTCAGCATCGGATCAGATGTGCATCTCAAGCCTTTGGCAGACCGCGAAATCATGTCTCCAGCTGTAGGGAGCTGAAATTATCTACAAATCTGCACGTATATCGAGCAGTGGTCCTCCCCACCCTGCTATATGGCACCGAGACATGGGTCACATACAGGAGGCACCTCAAGGCACTTTAAAACTTTCACCAACGTAGTCTACGTTCCATCCTCCGAGTTCGCTGGGAAGACAAGAGAACAAATGTCAGTATTCTTGCTGACACCAACTGCAGGAGCAACGAGGCTACCATTATCCATGAACAACTACGTTGGACTGGCCATGTTACCCGCATGGACGAAAGTAGACTGCCAAAGCAGCTACTTTACAGTCACCTAACGAAAAGTGTAAAATTGACCTCTTCACCTGGGAGTCGATTACTCCACATTGTAACGCTTGGAGGAGCACCACACGAGAAGGTGTCAGTACTTTCGAGTTAGCCCGACTGCAAACCGAGGCAGACAAGCGCCAACGCCGGAAAGACGTTGCCACCGCCCCTCCCGCAGTAGATGGAGCTCTTCACGTGTGCAACGAATGTGAACGACGCTGCAGGTCCCGTATCGGTTTCTTTAGCCACCTCAAAACTCACCAATGAAGGTGACATCCCTAATAACTCATATCATTGTATCATAGCTGGATGATCGTCATACTAGATTCCGAGTTACAGCAAAGTAGTGTGTGTGTGTGTGTGTGTGTGTGTGTGTGTGTGTGTGTGTGTGTGTGTGTGTGTGTTTGTGTGTGTGTGAGGACCTGCTATGAAAGAGAGAGAAAGTGACCGAGTATGTGGAGAGGTAAGCGAGTGAGTGTGTATGAGGGTTGGGTGAAGAGTAAAGAGTCTGTGTGCAAGGATATTGTGTTAGAATCTGTGCATGTGAAATTGTGTAACGCAGTGTGTATAAGACTGTGCATTAGAGTGAGTGTGAAAGTGTGTTAGAGTGTGTGTGTGTAAGAGTGCACAAAGGAGTGTGAGAGAGAAAGTACCTTCGCGTTAGTACACCATAGTGGCCTCAACATAGTCACTGGCTCCCGGCGACTGTGACCATAATAGCTCCCCCGTCACCGTCTTCTCTGAGAACCTCTTCCCTGTGTGCAGTTCGCGGGATCAGAATCTGCAGAAGGCGGTGCTGGACATCCACTCTTGGTAGGGAGGGTTAGCGAGCGTGTTTGTCGTGCTGGCAATTCTATGTAATGGCTCCCAGTAGGAAAAAGAGAGTGGTTCTGCTGCAGTATTACCCCTTGTGGTGGCTCCTGACGGGGGAGTTAAGTAGCTCCTGGCCGAGTAGTGGTCTCTCTTGTGGCTCCTGGAGGTGGAGGTAAGAAAATCAGGTGAAACATAAACCTCTCTGCCTTTTCCTCCTGGAGACGTTGTGGAGATCTGTAAGAGGATTAACCCAGTAATACTCTACCTTCTGCAGGAGACGTTGTGGTAACTCCTACTGGAGACATTTAACCCGATCTATAGAGCCATTATCCCTGTGGTGAATCTTAGTCGAGGCGTTGTGGTAGTTCCTGGTTGTGGTAGTTCCTGGTTGTGGTAGTTCCTGGTTGTGGTAGTTCCTCGTTGTGGTAGTTCCTGGTTGTGGTAGTTCCTGGTTGTGGTAGTTTCTGGTTGTGGTAGTTTCTGGTTTTGGTAGTTCCTGGTTGTGGTAGTTCCTGGTTGTGGTAGTTCCTGGTTGTGGTAGTTCCTGGTTGTGGTAGTTTCTGGTTTTAGTAGTTCCTGGTTTTGGTAGTTCTTGGTTGTGGTAGTTTCTGGTTGTGGTAGTTCCTTGTTGTGGTAGTTCCTGGTTGTGGTAGTTCCTGGTTGTGGTAGTTCCTGGTTGTGGTAGTTCCTGGTTGTGGTAGTTACTGGTTGTGGTAGTTTCTGGTTGTGGTAGTTCCTGGTTGTGGTAGTTCCTGTTTGTGGTAGTTACTGGTTGTGGTAGTTTCTGGTTTTGGTAGTTCCTGGTTGTGGTAGCTTCTGGTTGTGGTAGTTCCTGGTTGTGGTAGTTTCTGGTTTTGGTAGCTTCTGGTTGTGGTAGTTTCTGGTTTTGGTAGCTTCTGGTTGTGGTAGTTTCTGGTTGTGGTAGTTTCTGGTATTGGTAGTTACTGCTTGTGGTAGTTCCTGGTTGTGGTAGTTTCTGGTTTTGGTAGTTTCTGGTTTTGGTAGTTTCTGGTTGTGGTAGTTCCTGGTTGTGGTAGTTTCTGGTATTGGTAGTTACTGGTTGTGGTAGTTCCTGGTTGTGGTAGTTTGTGGTTTTGGTAGTTCCTGGTTGTGGTAGTTCCTGGTTGTGGTAGTTCCTGGTTGTGGTAGTTTGTGATTGTGGTAGTTCCTGGTTGTGGTAGTTCCTGGTTGTGGTAGTTCCTGGCTGTGGTAGTTTCTGGTTGTGGTAGTTCCTGGTTGTGGTCGTTCCTGGTTGTGGTAGTTCCTGGTTGTGGTAGTGCGACTCAGATATGGCTAGTGCTACTGGTGAACGGGGTTACGCCCTTCTGTGGGCCGAGTTAGAGAATACCAAGGAAAAAACCTGAAATTAGAGTTAGAAATCCTGAAATTACAGCAAGAGGCAGCAAGGATGAAGGAAGAAACGAGACAAGGAAAGCCGGTGAAGGACGATAACTCTGGGGAATGGAAGGTTGTGAGGAGAGGGACAACCAAACTGGTGGTGAAAAAACACACCAAGGATACGACAACAACGACAACAACAGCTAAGTCTCCCAACTCGTTCAGTCCCTTGATAGACAAATTGGACGTTAGTACAGTCAGGGACAGGGCTGACAAGGAAGGTATAAAAACTTTAATTGTTGGTGACTCACAGGTAAGGTACTTGGACAGAGCCTTTTGTGGTAAAAATAAAAATAGGATGAGGGTGTGTTTGCCAGGAGCTGGGATGGGGGATATAGTTGAGAGGATGGACAGTATCTTGTCTGGTAATGGGAACAAACCCATTATCCGCCTCAGTGCAGGAGGCAATGATATTGACCAGTGTAGGAGCGAGGAGCTTCTTGATAAGTTCAAGACAGCTATAGATCGTATTAGGACTAAGGGAGGGATCCCTATCATATGTGGTGTCCTGCCTAGAAGGAGAGTTGGCAGTGAATGGTTGTCAACGGCAGTTGGTGTCAACGGCCGTCTTGACGGATATTGCAAGTCAATGTCAGTCCCATTCATTGATAACTGGGACAACTTCTACGGCAGAAGGGACCTTTATGCTAGGGAGGGGGTGGCAACCCTGGCTGGGTCTCTAGAGGGGGCAGTTCAAAAGATATCAAAGTCTTTAAACTGCTAGGGGAACATATGGGCACGGGGGTGGGGGAAACTGCAGTGGGAGCGGGTAAACACAGTGAAAGATTACAGGGAAATAGTGTTAGGAATGATGACAAAACTACATTAGACAGGGAGTTTAAACCTAAATGCGGTAAAGGGAGGACTCAGAACACGACTAACTTAAATGTCTACTACGCGAACAGTAGAAGTATGAGAAACAAAATGGATGATATTAGGGCCTTGGTATGTACCGAAAATATCGACATAATAGCATTCACTGAAACATGGATCAACCTAGACTCACGTGAGTTGCCGGTCGAATACCAAATTGCGGATTACAAATTGTTCCATACCGATAGGCAGACTAGGAAAGGAGGCGGAGTAGCCATCTATGTTAGGGATAATCTGAAGTGCGAAATAAATAAGGAAATAAAAACTGAGCGGAATACAGAAACAATTTGGATAGAATTAGTCAACGGTAGGGAAAAATTAATCACAGGAGTATTATATAGACCTCCCAATCTTGATAGAGTTAATGAGCGACTTATCTGGGATGAAATGCGCAGGGCTTCCATACACAACAAAGTCTGTATAGTAGGCGACTTTAACCTTGGCCAAATAGATTGGACTGACCTTACGGGTAACTCAGTATCAGAGGATTTCCTCGAGACGATCCAGGACTGTTTCCTAAGTCAACATATAACCGAACCCACCCGGGGTAATAATATACTCGATTTAGTTCTGTCGAACAGAGAAAACCTCATTAGCAATGTCGAGGTAGGGAACGAACTTGCAAACAGCGATCACAAAGAAATTAGATTCCAGTTAGATTTTCAGGTCAGACGTTAAGGGAATTCCATTAAAGTCCCAGATTTCAGAAGGGCAGACTTTGGTAGTTTAAAGAGGCAGCTGAGGGAGGGGGTGTCGCGCTTGGGTGCGAGCCTGAGAGATGACACCGACCTGATAACGAGATCTGAGATTGCCGAGTTCCACGACAATTTAAATAATGGGTTACTTAATGCACAAAGGCAGAACATACCATACAAAAAACTCAGATCAGACAACAATGACCTTAAATGGATAAATAATTATTTAAAGAACATTATTGGTCAAAGGAAGGCTATAGGTAGAAGGATAAATCGTGGCGAAGTTTACCTCCGGGAGTATTATAAGGTACTGGCCGGTTGGGTTAAGACCGAGATAAGAAAAGCGAAGAGGAATTATGAACTGAAGATGGCAGGGGAGGCGAAAACAAACCCCAAAGGATTCTACCAAATGTATCAAACTAAAACACGAGATAAGATTGGACCAATACGTTCAGATACCGGCGAGCTAACTGATAACGACAGAGAAATGAGCAATAATCTGAATAAATATTTTTCAACAGTTTTCACCACCGAAAATTTAAACATGATACCCGAGGCACCGACTCTATTCAGAGATAGTGAAGAAAACAAATTAAGTGAGATAGTAGTGACTAGTAACGATGTTAGTAAGCAAATAGACAAACTAAAGCCTAATAAGTCACCTGGTCCCGATGAGATATTTGCCAGAGTATTAAAGGAATGTAAGGAAGAGCTTAGTATGCCCTTAGCAAAGTTGTTTAACATGTCATTAAAAACAGGTGTAGTACCAGAATCCTGGAGGATAGGGAATGTAATGCCGATTTTCAAGATGGGGGGATAGATCACCATCCTCTAACTACCGCCCAATCAGTCTAACATCAATAGTAGGTAAATTACTAGAATCAATTATTTCAAACTCTATTCGAAACCACCTGGAGAAGCTCAAGTTGATCAATGATTCCCAACATGGCTTCACAAGCGGGCATTCATGTCTAACTAATCTATTAACATTCTTTTCATCAGTTTTCGAATCGGTGGACGAGGGGCACAATTATGATGTGGTATATCTCGACTTTAGCAAAGCCTTCGACAGAGTCCCCCACGAAAGACTAATTAGAAAGGTAGAAGCGCATGGCATCAAAGGTAATATCCTTAAATGGATTTGGGCGTGGTTACGGGGCAGGAAACAGCGAGTGAGCAACGTCACTAGTGGAGTTCCCCAAGGCTCAGTACTTGGACCATTATTATTTATTATATACATAAACGACATAGATATCGGCATAGACAGCAACATAAGTAAATTGCTGATGACACTAAAATAGGACGTGTAACTAAATCTGATGAGGACTCTGCAAAACTACAGGAAGATCTAAACAAATTTTTCGAATGGTCGGAAAAATGGCAGATGAAATTCAATGTGGACAAATGTAAAGTACTCAGTATAGGAGATGTAAACAGGGAAACCAGTTACCAGATGAATAACGATGCCATTGTGGAATCCGACTGCGAGAGAGACTTAGGAGTAATGATAAGTAGGAATCTTAAGCCAAGTAAACAATGTGGTTTTGCTCGTAACAAGGCTAATAAAGTACTTGGGTTCACACAAAGGAGTGTTAGTTACAAGACTAGCGAGGTCATCTTAAAATTATATCTAGCGCTTGTGAGACCTCACCTGGATTACGCAGTTCAGTTCTGGTCTACGTATTACAGAATGGATATAGAATCCTTGGAAAGAATCCAGAGGAGAATGACAAGACTAATCTCGGGCATTAGGAACCTTGAATACAGAGACAGGTTAAAGCATCTTAATTTGCACTCCTTCGAGAGACGTAGAGCGAGGGGCGACATGATAGAGGTGTATAAATGGAAGTCAGGGTTAAACAAAGGGGACATTACAAAGGTACTCAAACTATCCAACCAGGAGCGAACTCGAAACAATGGTTTTAAATTAGACAAATTTAGATTTCTGCGTGAAATAGGTAAACACTGGTTTGGAAACAGAGTAGTGGATGAATGGAACAAGTTACCAAATATCATCATTAACTCGAATACGCTGAATAGCTTCAAACATAGGTTGGATGCTTATATGAGTAATAGGGGTTGGGTGTAAACGGGACTGCCCAGTATGGGCCAATAGGCCTGCTGTAGGTTCCTCCATTCTTATGTTCTTATAGTAGGTTTGGTTGGAGGGATTGAGTCTTCTTTCTAATGAGGTTAAGTCATATTACTCAAAGGGTTAAATCATCATACTCAAGAAGTTACAACACACCAAACCAACAACCACAACATTACATACATACATACATACATACATACATACATGCATACACACACACACACACACACACACACACACACACACACACACACACACACACACACACACACACACACACACACACACACACACCACATGGGTAATAATGGAAGCTACGTTAGGAAGGATTACTGTAAATATTTATCCCTAAGTCATGTTAATATCCTGAATGTATAAAATAACACCAGCAAATATAATATAATCGCGGGAAATATCCGGAAATTATTAATGATTAGTTATTGTAATTTTGGTATTATTTTCAAATGACCTTTTTTATATGTATAATTGGGAATATTTTAATCGGTGTTTGGTTACTTTTCTAGGGGGTAATTATAAATGGTGAGAGGTTAGGTTAGGTTAGGTTAGGTTAGGTTAGGTTAGGTTAGGTGAATATTGTTTTATATATTTATTGTGAAGGGTCTCTCTCTCTCTCTCTCTCTCTCTCTCTCTCTCTCTCTCTCTCTCTCTCTCTCTCTCTCTCTCTCTCTCTCTCTCTCTCTCTCTCTCTCTCATTATGAGTTTCATATTTGAAGAGGGAAATAAAAGAGTAACTTGATGAATGAATAATTAAAAATGGATAAATTAGGAATAAGTAAAAATGACCAAAATATATAAATAGAATGTAAATATAAAATGAATTAGATATTTGGATAGGGAATTATAAGAGGAATTTGATAAGTGAATAAATAATGAATAGCCAGAAAACACGAGAATGATAAACTGGGACAAAATACAAAATTACTGATAAATTAATGAATTTTTGTGTCAGTATATTAAGTTTCATTTACCTGGTGTGACGTCAATTCCTGGTGTGACGTCAGTTTCTGGTGTGACGTCAATTCCTGGTGTGACGTCAGTCCTTGGTGTGACGTCAATTCCTGGTGTGACGTCAGTTCCTGGTGTGACGTCAGTTCCTGGTGTGACGTCAATTCCTGGTGTGACGTCAATCACTGGTGTGACGTCAGTTCCTGGTGTGACGTCAGTTCCGGGTATGATATCACTTCCTATTGACCGTGTAATGGACAGATCTGATTACAGGTCAGTATCCCGGCTTGAAGTCTCGTTATGCCCGGTCTTAAGGCATAACTCACGCGGCCTTCAAATCACGCACATTCTCACATGACGGACGGGTGCTGTAGACTACATAATGTGTTATGCACAGTCTGACATGATAGATTTGAACTAGACTGACGGTACATTAAGTCATGCACAGTCTGACATGATAGATTTGAACAAGACTGACGGTACATTAAGTCATGCACAGCCTGACATGATAGACGTTAAATAGACTGACGGTACAATGGGACATGCACAGTCTGACATGATAGATTTGAACTAGACTGAAAGTGCACAATAGGTCATGCACAGTCTGACATGATTGATTTGAGCTAGGCTGATCATTCACAGTAAATCATGCACAACTTCATATGATTGCATGACCTTCAATATTAAGTCACACTGCCTTTATATCATGCAGAGTGAGGATACAGCGCATGACGTCTATAGCCTTCACTAAGTTACACTGCCGCATGATTAGATAAGAACAGAGAGGTGGTGTGAGGTGGAGGTGGAGATTTCAATGATATAAATTAGGTTAGGTTAGGTTAGTGTGGGGTTAGGTTAGGTTAGTGTGGGTTAGTGTGGGTTATGTTAGGTTAGGTTAGGTTAGGTTAGTGTTAGTGTGAGGTTAGGTTAGTGTTAATGTCAGTGCTAGTGTTAGGGTGAGGTTGGTTGAGGTTAGGTTAGGTTTGGTTAGGATTAGGTTAGGCTAGGTTAGGTTAGGCATGGGAGGGAGGAAGATGGGAGAGTGAAAGATGAGGAAGAATGTATAAAGAGAAGACGGAAGAGAAGGAGGCAGAAAAGGAGGGCGGAGGAGAGGATGAAGGAAGAAGTGGAAGACGCAGGAGAAGAGGAGGGAAGAAGGATATGGAAAGAGAGGGAAGAAGGGGATGGAAAGAGAGGGAGAAGGAAGGAGAAGAAGGAGAAGAGGGAAAACGGTAAAGAATAAAGAAAGAAAAGATAAGATATTGAAAAAGAGGAGAAGAGGAAGGTTGAAGGAAGAAGAGGGTAAGAGACAAGGAGGAGGAAGGAGGAAAGCGAGGGGGGGGGTGTTATGAGGTCAGGGATAATACCATAAAGCCATTACAAATTGCCCCATGATTTATGAGTTAATGGCGTGAGCTATTTACGGCCCCTCACCCCCCACCCTTCCACCCTCTCACCCCTCTCACCCCTCTCACCCCTCCACCAACCCCACCCGTCCATCACCACCCCTCCACCCTATCACCCCTGTACCCCCACCCCTGTACCCCCACTCCTGTACCCCCACCCCTGTACCCCCACCCCTGTACCCCCACCCCTGTACCCCCTCCCCTGTACCCTTACTCACTCACTCACTTGCAAACTAACTCACTCACTCACTCACTCACTCTGTCTCTCACAAACTCGCTCACTTATATACACATTCACTCACACACACACACACACACACACACACACACACACACACACACACACACTTTAATCTGAACTCATGCTTCGTTGCCCATGTAAATAAGTTACCTGAGGCTCCATCAATGTTGAAACATGACCACGAATGCGTGACTATGCTCTCTCTCTCTCTCTCTCTCTCTCTCTCTCTCTCTCTCTCTCTCTCTCTCTCTCTCTCTCTCTCTCTCTCTCTCTCTCTCTCTCTCTCTCTCTCTTATACGACAATTAATAGCCTTTTAACGCCAACATCAGAACACAGTGGCTAGTGTTCGTACATTGGTGGCGTGACTACAAATGAATGTCTTAGCTGCCAGTGGTAATAATGGTGAAAATCCTGAATAGTAGCGTGCTTTAATAACCTTATGTTGCCGACCTGTACTGAATACACCTCGGAATGGTAGCAAAAACGAGGTGTGTGTGTGTGTGTGTGTGTGTGTGTGTGTAATTTAAGGTATGTAATTTAAGTATGTTTTTGTGTTTTTATTCTTAAGTGGCTTATAATGATATATATCGCTCACAAGCTGTACCCTCTCACATATATAACCCACAAGTAGATGATATGTACTAATGTATAATAAACCGTATCGCTCACCGCCTGTATGTCAATAGTATACTTTACAATGTCGAGCTGTCAATAGAAATAAACTAGAAAATGACAGGATTTTTTTAAAGAAACTGTCCAGACTTTAAAGTGACAGGTGTAAGTAACTGTCCAGACTTAAAATGACAGGTTTAAGTAACTGTCCAGACTTAAAATGACAAGTGTAAGTAACTGTCCGGACTTAAAATGACAGGTGTAAGTAACTGTCCATACTTAAAATGACAGGTGTAAGTAACTGCCCAATCTTAAAATGACAGGTGTAAGTAACTATCCTGTCTTAAAATGACAGGTGTAAGTAATTGTCCAGTCTTTAAGGTGACAAGAAAATTGTGAAGTAACCCTAGCCTGAGAAATCGTTAATAGCGACTGGAGTGTAATTATCTTAATGACAGGTGTTAGTCACTCTCTGATGTCACCTGTCCCAACAGCCCGTCACTCATCCGTCACTCTCACCACAACCTAACCTAACCTAACCAAATATTGCATAACTCAAACTAACCTAAGCCTATCCAGACAAACCAAACCAAACTACCCAACCAAATTTTCCCCAACTCAACCTAACCTAACCTAACCTAACCTAACCTAACCTAACCTAACCTAACCATCTCTCACAGGTTAGGTTTAGGCATTTAATCATCAGGTGTAATAACCTCGGTGGAGGGGGGGGGGGGGGGTAAGCCTCAGATGATCGCCCCACCACCACCAAAAAATGACTTGAAAATAATTTGTTGTCAGTGAAGCACACAGTAATTTATCACACGGTTCCGGGGACATTGTTAAGGAACACTGATGAATCGATCCTCACCCCTTGGCACCATTGTTTACCTTTGTTCACCTGTGTATCGGTGTTTATCATAAGTTTGACCTTTGTAAACACGATCCCGACCCCTTGGGACATTTGTTTACCTGTTCTTACCTGTGTGTTGGAGTTAATCACAAGTTTCACCATTGTAAATACTCTTAAAAGAATTTCCTATTTTTTTTCTTTCGTTATGGCTGGATTTATTGAGATTCCGAGAAATTTTTTTTTAGTTTTTTTCGTATGGAGATTTATTGGGCAGGGTTCCGACCCTTTGGAGGTTTCCGGTGTGTAGAAGTGGGTTATTGGGTCTCTGGAGTTATAGGGAGGCATCAGGTGTGTTGGCGAGGCTTCCGATGTGTTAGGGAGGCCTCCGGCGTGTTAGGGAGGCTTCCGGTGTGTTAGGAAGGCTTCAGGTTTGTTAGGAAGGCTTCCGGTGTGTTAGGAAGGCTTCCGGTGTATTAGGGAGGCTTCCGGTGTGTTAGGGAGGCTTCAGGTGTGTTAGGAAGGCTTCCGGTGTGTTAGGGAGGCTTCACGTGTGTTAGGAAGGCTTCCGATGTGTTAGGGAGGCTTCCGTGCTGTTAAGGTAGTTCTGTTTATATCTTCTTTTAAACAATCATAAAGAGAGAGAGAAGACAGAGAGAGAGAGAGAGAGAGAGAGAGAGAGAGTAACTTAAGTTTTGTTTTTTTATGTCGTAAAGGCGCGAACGTGAGTCAGAGAGGCTGGCATGAACACTGTCCGGGTCATAACTACGGCCGTGGTTCAGAATACTGTCCGGGTCATAACTACGGCCGTGGTTCAAAATACTGTCCGGGTCATAACTACGGCCGTGGTTCAGAATACTGTCCGGGCCATAACTACGGCCGTGGTTCAAAATACTGTCCGGGTCATAACTACGGCCGTGGTTCAGAATACTGTCCGGGTCATAACTACGGCACGTGGTTCAGAATACTGTCCGGGTCATAACTACGGCCGTGGTTCAGAATACTGTCCGGGTCATAACTACGGCCGTGGTTCAGAATACTGTCCGGGTCATAACTACGGCCGTGGTTCAGAATACTGTCCGGGTCATAGCTACGGCCGTGGTTCAGAATACTGTCCGGGTCATAACTACGGCCGTGGCTCAGAATACTGTCCGGGTCATAACTACGGCCGTGGCTCAGAATACTGTCCGGGTCATAACTACGGCCGTGGTTCAAAATACTGTCCGGGTCATAACTACGGCCGTGGTTCAAAATACTGTCCGGGTCATAACTACGGCCGTGGTTCAGAATACTGTCCGGGTCATAACTACGGCCGTGGTTCAGAGTACAGTCCACCTCCTCATCCCCCTCCCTCGCCTTCTCCCCTCATGTCGTCCCCTCCCTTCACCTCACATCACTTCCTCCCTCATCCCTTCACCCCTCCCCTCATTTTACCCACCCCCTCCCACCTCACCTCCCTTCCCTCTCACCCACTCCCTCTCACCTTCCCCCTCATTTTCAGCCAACCAAGGAGCATAAATCCCTCAGTCGGAAAAAAGGGACAATCTCACAACAAACTCTATCTCCTCCCTTAACTAATTAATACCAAGAGGTTACGAAGGGCCTTCACTTACCTAGTCTCGAGGCTCTTTTTTCGGGATGAGATTTGCAATTTCCTCTTCCTCCCAACCTTGAAATTATATATGAGTGGGTGTTCATCTCTAGGACTCTCTGAGGGGTCCTTCAAGACGCCTCCTATGGTTAACCCATTTATATATGCTACCTTAGAGAGTTGTGTCTGCCTACTGGTTTGTTGTTGCTGTTGTTAATGTTAAATTATTTCTTTAGTTAGAGTTCGATTGAGATAGGTTAAGGGTAATTTAGATTAGGCTAGTTTAGATTAGGATAAGCTGCACCAGATTAGGTTAAGTTAGGCTCCGGGTCGACGTCAGTATTTTATTGAGGCTTTAAATGAACGATTGTGATTGTGAACCAAAGGAGAAGATGTCAGTCACTTACTACCGAGTCTGCGTGAAGCATTGGATTCACTGTCTCACTCAAACAGCCCAGGTGACAGGACCGCACCTTGGTTAGCTCCTGTTAACTCGATCTGGGGATATGGTCCTTACCTGTGCTGGGGATGTGACTCTGGTCTTTACCTGTGCTGGGGATGTGACTCTGGTCTTTACCTGTGCTGGGGATGTGATTCTTGTCCTCACTTGTTTTAGGGATGTGACTCTTATCCTCACCTTTGATGTGTAAATAAGCCACACCTCTCATGGATAGAACACTGATGTGCTCAAGGGCCACTGTTCACGGGTCTGCCTCACCCACGTTGTGCAGTATTTCAGGTCAAACTAATACCGGAGCCCGACCCTGCCACTTGACTACACCACGATTTTCATACTAATTTAGCAGCTTTGTGTAGGGTGATCTAACCTAACCTAACCTAACCTAACCTAACCTAAACCATCCTGCCTTAAATCTCAACAAGAGAGAGGCACCTTAGGGGAAAAATTTAATACCTACATTTATCTGATCTCTCACCGGGCTACTTGTTTAAAAAGAATCAGTGTACTTCTTACTTGTTTAAAAATAATCAATCTACTTCTTACTTGTTAAAAAATAATCAATGTACAGAGTTTCCGCCACAGTAAAACCTCGTTCTCTTCCTTCTCTTGACTCTTACAGGCCTGGGAGCACGGAGGAAGAGGACGCAGCCAGATAATAGAATGGCATATTAAGTTCGCATTTCGCCCTTTGTACAGTCTTGGGTGGTATTCATGGCGGGGGAGGTGTGGGTGTGGGGGCGAGAGGAGGACTGAGGTGTGGTGAGGTGGGTGAGGTCTTTTGTTAACAACCTGCCCTACCCTGCCCTGCCCTACCCTGCCCTGCCCTACCCTGCCCTGCCCTGCCCTGCCCTGCCCTACCCTGCCCTTCCTTCTCTGCCCTGCCCTGCCCTGCCCTGCCCTACCCTGCCCTTCCTTCTCTGCCCTGCCCTGCCCTGCCCTGCCCTACCCTGCCCTACCCTGCCCTTCCTTCTCTGCCCTGCCCTACCCTGCCCTTCCTTCTCTGCCCTGCCCTGCCCTGCCCTACCCTGCCCTACCCTGCCCTTCCTTCTCTGCCCTGCCCTACCCTGCCCTTCCTTCTCTGCCCTGCCCTACCCTGACCTACCCTGCCCTACCCTGCCCTTCCTTCTCTGCCCTGCCCTACCCTGCCCTTCCTTCTCTGCCCTGCCCTGCCCTGCCCTACCCTGCCCTTCCTTCTCTGCCCTGCCCTACCCTGCCCTTCCTTCTCTGCCCTGCCCTGCCCTGCCCTACCCTGCCCTACCCTGCCCTTCCTTCTCTGCCCTGCCCTACCCTGCCCTTCCTTCTCTGCCCTGCCCTACCCTGACCTACCCTGCCCTACCCTGCCCTTCCTTCTCTGCCCTGCCCTATCTTCTCTGCCCTGCCCTACCCTGCCCTGCCCTACCCTGCCCTACCCTGCCCTATCTTCTCTGCTCTGCCCTACCCTACCTTACCTAGAAATTTATTGGGTTGCTTCACTATTGATATTTTTTTTAGGTGCATAATGGGGCTAGAACATAGCTCTCTCTCTCTCTCTCTCTCTCTCTCTCTCTCTCTCTCTCTCTCTCTCTCTCTCTCTCTCTCTCTCTCTCTCTCTCTCTCTCTCTCTCTCTCTCTCTCTCTCTTAAAGTCAACAGGATAATCTGTTATTGAATCGATCAAATATAAAGAGATAAACACACACACACACACACACACACACACACACACACACACACACACACACACACACACACACACACGCGCGAGCAAGCAGAGTCGGTGGGGGAAGCATAATATATTACTGAAAATTATGGTACATCCCGCGCCAGCAACTAGAGAGAGAGAGAGATAGAGAGAGACGACAGACAGACAGGCAGAATCTTAGTCTGGTACAGTGCCAGTCTGGTCCGGGGAGAAAGGGGATGGGGGGTGGGGGGGGGGAGATGGAGGGCGTTGCCAGCTCTCACCAGAGAAACTAACAAGTTTTAAGCCCGGGTCATGACCAGGAGAGATACTAGGAGATAAATTGCGAGAGAAACTGACTGTATACCTCTGTGTTTGTATACCTGTCTACACATCACTAATACACTGAACATAGCACAACACAACACACCACAACAGCACCACAATACTACCCATCATTGCACAACACACCCTAACACCACAAAAGGGCCCAGTACACCCCAACACACCAGAACACACACTAACGCACCCTCAACACACCCCAATACTACCCAACACAGCTCACAACATATACAACATACCCCAACACACCTTAACACACCACAACACACTCCAACACACCACAACACACAACCAACACACCCCAACACGCCCTCAACACACCCCAACACACCCTCAACACATCCAAACACACCCCAACACATTCCAACATACCACAACACACCACAATACACCCCAACTCACCCCAACACACCCTCAACACATTCAAGCACACCCCAACACATTCCAGCATACCACAACACACCCCAACACATTCCAACACACCCCAACACACCACAATACACCCCAACGCACCCCAACACTCCCCAACACACCCCAACACACCACAACAAATAGGCAGTCATAACTCACACAATGGTATTTCCAAGTTGCCATTTGTCATGAATGAAGAGTTATGGCAACCACGACAAAACAAACACAAAGATTTATAGTGCATGTCCCCCCTGTCCCCGTGTGTGTGTGTGTGTGTGTGTGTGTGTGTGTGTGTGTGTGTGTGTGTGTGTTTTAAGGATTCACCATGAACTAGTTTTACACACACACACACACACACACACACACACACACACACACACACACACACACACACTACTACTACTACTACTTTGCTGTCACTCGGGATCGAGTATGACGATCATCCAGCTATGATACAATGATTTGAGCTACTAGGGATGTCACCTATGTTAGTGAGTTTTGAGGTAATTAAAGAGGCCGATACGGGACCGGCAGCGTCGTCCACATTCGTTGCACATGTGGAGGGCTCCATCTACTGTGGGAGCCGGGGCGGTGGCAGCGTCTTTCTGACGTTGGCGCTTCTCTGCCTCGGTTTGAAGTCGGGATAACTCGAAAGTAATGACACCTTCTCGTGTGGTGCTTCTCCAAGCGTTACGATGTGGAGTAATCGACTCCCAGGTGAAGAGGTCGATTTGGCACCTTTTCAGATCTTAAGTCTTAAGGCTATCCTTATACCTTTTCAATTGCCCGCCGGCGTTACGTTTACTATTCGTCAGGTGACTGTAAAGTAGCTGCTTTGGCAGTCTACTGTCGTCCATGCGGGTAATGTGGCCAACCAAACATAGTTGCTCATGGATAATGGTAGCCTCGATGCTCCTACAGTTGGTGTCGTCAAGAATACTGGCATTTGTTCTCTTGTCTTCCCGGCGAACTCGGAGGATGGAACGTAGACTACGTTGGTGAAAGTTCTCAAGTGCCTTGAGGTGCCTCCTGTATGTGACCGATATCTCACTGCCATATAGTAGGGTGGGCAGGACCACTGCTCGATATACGTGCAACTTGGTAGATAATTTCAGCTCCCTACAGCTGAAGACACGATTTCGGAGTTCGCCCAAGGCTTGAGATGCACATCTGACCCGATGATGAATCTCTTCATCTATTTTTTCGGTGGTGGACAGGTGGGAGCCGAGATACCGAAAGTGGTCAACATTAGAGAGGGTAGTACCGTTAAGCTGGATGGATGGTGGAGGTGTGTCTGAACCAGGGGCAGGTTGAAAGAGAATCTGAGTCTTACGTACATTCACCTCATGGCCGAAGTGTGCATACGCGTCTGCATAAGTGTTCAGGATCTCTTGTATGTCGTGTTCAGTGTGAGCAACAAGGTTGAGGTCGTCTGCATACTGAAGTTCAGTAATGTAAGCTGTCGACACCTTTGTTCTTGGTTAGAGTCGTCTTATGTTGAAGAGACCCCCTTCACCCGGTACTCGATGTTCACCCCGCTGGCTAAATTGGCACTGGCACGAGTAAGGAAGGCAGCCAAGAAGATGGAAAAGAGAGTTGGCGCCAGTACACACCCTTGTTTATCCCCTGTTTGGATGGGGAAGAACTCTGACTGGGTGCCGTTGTGCAAGACACTGCCGTTCATGCCATCGTGGAGTTGCCTCACAATGGCGATGAATTTTGGTGGGCAGCCAAAACGGCTGAGGGTCCACCAGAGGGCTTCCCTGTTGACCGAGTCGAAAGCCTTGGTTAGGTCGATGAAAGCCATGTACAGGTCACGCCGATGTTCTCTGTACTTTTCCTGTATCTGGTGGGCAGCAAAGATTATGTCAGTGGTGCCATTTGATGGTCTAAAATCACATTGAGATTTTGGGAGGAAGGTTTCCGCCTCAGGAAGAAGTCTGCTTCGGAAGACTCGGGCGATAATCTTGCCAGCTAGGGAGAGCAGCGAGATCCCGCGGTAGTTGCCACAGTCTGACCGGTCCCCCTTGTTCTTATAAATATTGACAATGGAGGCGTCTTTAAGAGCTTGGGGTATTTCCTCCTTTTCCCATATATTCTCCAGGAGAGAGTGGAGACGGCTGGTAAGCAGAGGTCCCCCTGCTTTATACAGCTCGCCTGGGATTCCATCAGGCCCTGAGGCTTTATTGTTTTTCATCTGTTTGATGGCGGTAGCTACCTCATCCAGGGATGGAGGATAGCTGAGGTAGGTCAGCTCTGGTTGTTGAGGTACCTCTTGGGTAGTCAGGACATCCAAGGACATCCATATCGGTGTTTCGGTTTAGCAATGAATGGTAGGGTTGTTTCCAGCGCTGAAGGAGGCCTTCGTCGTCATTAATTATGTGGTTACCGTCAGATGAGCGAAGGGGGGCTGCACCACGAGTGACTGACCCATAAAATGTTTTCGTGGAAATGAAAAATTCGCGCAACTTATGCTGATCTGCAAGTTTTTGAGCTTCGCCTGGCTTATTTTTAAGCCAGTCGTTCTTTAGATTGTGAAGTTCCCGCTGGGCTGCCTCTTTCTTCTTGCGGAAGGTATCAGCTTTGGTCCGAGACTGAGGGTTGTTCTGCTAGTCAGTAAAAGCAGCACGTTTATCATCGATGACTACTTTGATTGCCAGGTAATTTTCATCAAACCAGACCTGGTGTATTCTTTTGGTCTGGCCGAGGAAGTCTCTGCAGGTCTTTGTCATAACAGTATTAAGAGTATCCCATTCGGCACTGGGATTCACGTTGTTTGCTGTTAGGTTGTTTATAGGCTAATGTTCGAGCTGCTCTCTGAAAGCATGTGCTACCGCTGGATCCTCCAGACGCTTAGTGTTAAAACCTCTTCTGGAAGCTTGCTGCCTTCGCCTTTTTGGGGCAACGTGAAATGAGAGCTTGGATCTGACAAGTCGATGATCAGTGTCACACTGGTCTGAGCCACGCATGGCATGGGTGATGAGGATATCTCGGCGATCTCTTTCTCTGATAATGGTGTAGTCAATGAGATGCCTGCCTAAACAAGGTATTGGTGATAGTGAGGTTATGAGCAGTACACTTGCTGAGAAGGAGTAGGCCGTTGGGATTACACTTGCCTAGTCCATTTCTCCCTATGGTTCCCTGCCAAATGTTAGCATCTCTGCCAACTCTGGCATTGAAGTCGCCAAGGAGCACAACCTTGTCTTCTCTGGGGATAGAGGTTATCACTCAGTCAAGGTTGTCATAAAAGGCCTCCTTGATGTCATCCTCTGCATCTAGTGTTGGGGAGTATGCACTGATAAAGAAGGCATGACGTGAGTGATTCAGTGGGAATCGAAGCGTCATGAGGCGCTCGTTGATCCCAATAGGCATTTCAGTTAGCCTGTCTAGGATGCATTGGCGGATGGCAAAGCCAACTCCATAAATGCAGTTTCTCTCCGCAGCAGGCTTACCCTTCCAGAAGAAGGTGTCGCCAGACCCCAATTCTGTGAGTTGGTTCTCATCTGGGAGCCGAGACTCACTGATGGCTGCTATGTCGATGTTATACCTAGCCAGCTCTTTTGCCATAAGGGCAGTTCTTCTTTCAGGACGTGCATTTGTGCCAATATCCAGAAGAGTCCTGACATTCCATGCAGCGACCATAAGAGGTTGTATAGTTTGTTTTTGTTTGGATCTGTGATTTTGATTGTGTTTTCGACCGCATAAGGATCACCTTACTGGGTGTGGTTGCTCAGTCAGGTTGGGTTTTTAGGCAGGCTATGTTTAGGGCACCTTTTCTAGCCTCCTCCCCATGTGGGGTGAGCAGAGAGGCTCCTCGTAAGGGCTGCTCAGTCACACAGACAGGACCGGATTGCACTGCTGCTTAGATCCCAATGCATAAACCACCATCTTATCTGTGCCGCCCATGTGCAGAGTTGTGACTAGAGACTCCCGGCAGTCATCTCTGCCTGTCCCAGTCGCCACTCGTCCGTCGCCATAGGACTTTTGGGGGGTATAGGGGTTTTGATGATGATGAGAGGTATGATGAGCTGGGTGATGGCTGTGCATGAGTTGATTTATGTGGTGAGGCAGGAGTGAAGGCTGCGACCACACATCTTGGCCCTCCTTTTCCTGATCCAGTGGTGCAAATGTTGCAATGACTGCGGAGAGGGAGAGTTGCAACGGACTGCCGATAGCCCAGTTTGTTGGGTTTCGCCTTAGTTGCCTTTCCATCAGACATTGCCTTCGTCCGCCGGTGTAGTCGTTGGGTTTCCATGGTGGTCACCTCTTCCGCCTACACCGCCTTTGGGGTCTTGTTGGAGCTCTGTAATCATGTCTGCCTGATACTGGAATCCACCACAGATTTTTCGTTGGGGTTTACTCCCATAGCCTCATACCTGCCAAGGTTAATCCACAAGGCAGCGGGGCGGTGGTTGGTAGGCGCCAGGACGTGTCCACATGCCAGTGAGCCTGTGCGCCATCCCTCAGGGGCCTACTGCTATTCCGAGATCCCCTGCTGATCTAACCTGGGCCTACAATGCACCCAGTTACAGTGTGTTTCCACGAGGAGGCACAACAGGAGTCTTGATGGTGAGGAGGCTGTGTACAGGCAGGGGAAAACTTATGCAAATTGCTTCCCTGTTCGCTACGAGGGCTAGCCAGCGGCGGCAGCTGAAAGCAAGAGGGAGCAAGCAATGCTTGCACCTTAACACTAACATAATGCTGCCACACTAAACGCATTCCACCACCCTGTGTAGTGTGTGTGTGCGCGCGCACACACACACACACACACACACACACACACACACACACAACACAATACCTACAGATATCAAACATATTTTCCTCCTCCTCTTCTTCCTTCAGTGAATCAGAGAATGATTGAATCCGACAGACAGTTAGTCAGGTAATAGAGAGGGTGGAGGGTAAGACAGACAGACAGACAACAGTATTGTTTTGATCGTAGACTTTCGCACGCTTTATAAATAGGCTCAACCACACAGGCGGGTGCTGACACTTGCTTATACGATGGTTTTTACCCCTTTGAGGAGGACTGCTTGACCCCCTCCTCCTCGTCCTCCTTCTCCTCCTCCTCCTCCTCCTCTTATTCCTTGACCCCAGTCTACCTAGATCCTCTCATACTTGACTCTTCTGTTTTGACCAACTCCTCGTCGACTCCCTCCTCCTTGACCCCCTTCTCCTCGACTCCGTCCTCCATGACCCCCTCCTCTTTGACCCCTTCTCCTCGACCCCCTTCTCCTGGACCACTTCCTCCTTGACCCCTTCATCCTCTTTAAGCCCTTCCTCTTTGACCCCTTCCTCCTCGACCCCTCCCTCCTCGACCCCTCCCTCCTCGACCCCCTCCTCCTCGACCCCCTCCTACTTAACCCTCTCGTCCTCAAAGACTGACTTATGCTTCTTACTTGCTGCATGGAGGCACATCTGTCGAGGGTGAGTGGTAAGTACACTTGTCTCGTTAGGCCTCAAGTTAATACACTGTCCTCTGAAACTTTCCACAGGTAAAAAAACTCTTCAGAGGTCGAGTTGTACCTCAGAACGTGATACTTCGAGGTTTAACTATTATTACGTTAAATTCTTCCTTTAGACGTAATATATCCCTCCGCCTTGTAAATATTATCACCATTATATGATGCTTAAGATTTATTTAAGTTTTTTGTTTTAACTTATACTTTGAACTTTGGGTTTAAACTTTAGACCTTGATTTTGAATTTTTAACCTCCCCATCCTTCCATCCACCTAAACATGGATTCATCCATGGATCCATACTTTCATCCATCTCCTCATTCATCAATCCATCCATCTATCCATCCATCTAACCTTCCTCCCATCTGTTCATTCAACCATCCATCCATCCATCCATCCATCCATCCATCCATCTATCCATCCATCCATCTAACCTTCCTCCCATCTGTTCATTCAACCATCCATCCATCCATCCATCTACATCCATCCAACCATCCATCCATCCATCCATCCATCCAGATATAGGTTTGGGTGGTCCTTGACTTGAATGTTTCATGTAGGGTGGTAGAGACAGGTCACCCTTGAGTATTAGTGATAGATAAGTTATTAAGATTTATATGGCGTGGAGGAATAACTTGAAACTGTTGAATGGTAAAGTGATTTAATATTTCTGCTTCTTTCTCTCTTCCTCTTTCTTCTCTTTTTATTCTTCCCCTCATTTACTTCTTATTCCTTATCATTTTCCTCATTTTCTTATCCATTCTCCCCCTCCTCCTTCTCTTTTTCTTCTCGGCAATCTCCCCTTTTTGAGAATCTATCTTTGTATCGTAGCTTTAGTGAGCCAGTTAGACACGTTCTCACATCTCCAGTTAGACACGTTCTCACATCTCCAGTTAGACACGTTCTCACATCTCCAGTTAGACACGTTCTCACATCTCCAGTTAGACACGTTCTCACATCTCCAGTTAGACACGTTCTCACATCTCCAGTTAGACACGTTCTCACATCTCCAGTTAGACACGTTCTCACATCTCCAGTTAGACACGTTCTCACATCTCCAGTTAGACACGTTATCACATCTCCAGTTAGACACGTTCTCACATCTCCAGTTAGACACGTTGTCACTTCTCCAGTTAGACACGTTATCACATCTCCAGTTAGACACGTTCTCACATCTCCATTCACGGAGGGGGGGGGGGGAGGGAACGTACAAGTACCAACCTTTGAGAATCTATTTTGGTATCGTATCTTGAGTGAGTCAGTTAGGCACGTTCTCACATCTTCTGTTAGCACGAGTATATTATATATTTCAAAGGAAGGGTATATAATAAAGGAAGTGAGAGAGAGAGAGAGAGAGAGAGAGAGAGAGAGAGAGAGAGAGAGAGAGAGAGAGAGAGAGAGAGAGAGAGAGAGAGAGAGAGAGAGAGAATATACCCTCAACTCCCTCAAAAAATATTCGTCTTTAAAGGGAAAAACTATAAACCAGACAGGTGGGAGGGGTAAGAGGAGGAGGAAGAGGAGGAAGACTAGGAGGGGGAGAAGAGGGGATACAGAACCTACTCATCCTTCTCCTCAAGATGTGAAGGACAGTGTTACATACACCCGGTTGCACTAAGGACCTACACGCTGTGGGAGGTTGTGGTGTGTGTGTGTGTGTGTGTGTGTGTGTGTGTGTGTGTGTGTGTGTGTGTGTGTGTGTGTGTGTGTGTTATAAACCGCCACATTAAGCTCTCTCCTCCAGTAACATGTAACTTTACCAGAAAAGAAATTTGCATATGAACGCATCCTCCACACACACATACGTTCACATATAGTTGTCAGTGGGAGCCTCCAGCAGTGTGGTAGTGGGCGGTAAATATGTGTCATGAACAGTCCAGGTGTCATGGTGTGTCATATGTGTCACAGGAATAGTATACATCCTTCCATGGACCACTATTATGGCCTCCCACCACCACCATGAGCCACTATATTATGGCCTCCCACGACCACCATGGACCACTATATTATGGCCTCCCACCACCACCATGGACCACTATATTATGGCCTCCCACCACCACCATGAGCCACTATATTATGGCCTCCCACCACCACCATGGACCACTATATTATGGCCTCCCACCACCACCATGAGCCACTATATTATGGCCTCCCACGACCACCATGGACCACTATATTATGGCCTCCCACCACCACCATGGACCACTATATTATGGCCTCCCACCACCACCATGAGCCACTATATTATGGCCTCCCACCACCACCATGGACCACTATATTATGGCCTCCCACCACCACCATGGACCACTATTATGGCCTCCCACCACCACCATGGACCACTATATTATGGCCTCCCACCACCACCATGGACCACTATATTATGTGCTTCCCACCACCACCATGGACCACTATATTATGGCCTCCCACCACCACCATGAGCCACTATATTATGGCCTCCCACCACCACCATGGACCACTATATTATGGCCTCCCACCACCACCATGGACCACTATTATGGCCTCCCACCACCACCATGGACCACTATATTATGGCCTCCCACCACCACCATGGACCACTATATTATGTGCTTCCCACCACCACCATGAGCCACTATATTATGGCCTCCCACCACCACCATGGACCACTATATTATGGCCTCCCACCACCACCATGAGCCACTATATTATGGCCTCCCACCACCACCATGGACCACTATATTATGGCCTCTCACCACCACCATGGACCACTATATTATGGCCTCCCACCACCACCATGGACCACTATATTATGGCCTCCCACCACCACCATGGACCACTATATTATGGCCTCCCACCACCACCATGGACCACTATATTATGTGCTTCTCACCACCACCATGGACCACTATATTATGGCCTCCCACCACCACCATGAGCCACTATATTATGGCCTCCCACCACCACCATGGACCACTATATTATGGCCTCCCACCACCACCATGGACCACTATTATGGCCTCCCACCACCACCATGGACCACTATATTATGGCCTCCCACCACCACCATGGACCACTATATTATGTGCTTCCCACCACCACCATGAGCCACTATATTATGGCCTCCCACCACCACCATGGACCACTATATTTTGGCCTCCCACCACCACCATGAGCCACTATATTATGGCCTCCCACCACCACCATGGACCACTATATTATGGCCTCTCACCACCACCATGGGCCACTATATTATGGCCTCCCACCACCACCATGGACCACTATATTATGGCCTCCCACCACCACCATGGACCACTATATTATGGCCTCCCACCACCACCATGAGCCACTATATTAAGGCTTCCCACCACCACCATGGACCACTATATTATGGCCTCCCACCACCACCATGGACCACTATATTATGGCCTCCCACCACCACCATGAGCCACTATATTATGGCCTCCCACCACCACCATGGACCACTATATTATGGCCTCCCACCACCACCATGGACCACTATATTATGGCCTCCCACCACCACCATGGACCACTATATTATGTGCTTCTCACCACCACCATGGACCACTATATTATGGCCTCCCACCACCACCATGAGCCACTATATTATGGCCTCCCACCACCACCATGGACCACTATATTATGGCCTCCCACCACCACCATGGACCACTATTATGGCCTCCCACCACCACCATGGACCACTATATTATGGCCTCCCACCACCACCATGGACCACTATATTATGTGCTTCCCACCACCACCATGAGCCACTATATTATGGCCTCCCACCACCACCATGGACCACTATATTTTGGCCTCCCACCACCACCATGAGCCACTATATTATGGCCTCCCACCACCACCATGGACCACTATATTATGGCCTCTCACCACCACCATGGGCCACTATATTATGGCCTCCCACCACCACCATGGACCACTATATTATGGCCTCCCACCACCACCATGGACCACTATATTATGGCCTCCCACCACCACCATGAGCCACTATATTAAGGCTTCCCACCACCACCATGGACCACTATATTATGGCCTCCCACCACCACCATGGACCACTATATTATGGCCTCCCACCACCACCATGAGCCACTATATTATGGCCTCCCACCACCACCATGGACCACTATATTATGGCCTCCCACCACCACTATGGACCACTATATTATGGCTTCCCACCACCACCATGGACCACTATATTATGGCCTCCCACCACCACCATGGACCGCTATATTATGGCCTACCACCACCACCATGGACCACTGTTATGGCCTCCCACCACCATCATGGATCACTATTATGGCCGCCACAACCACCACCACCATGGACCACTATATTAAGGCCCTCCCACCACCATCATGGATCACTATTATGGCCGCCACCACCACCACCACCATGGACCACTATATTATGGCCTCCCACCACCACCATGAGCCACTATATTATGGCCTCCCACCACCACCATGAGCCACTATATTATGGCCTCCCACCACCATCATGGACCACTATATTACGCCTCCCACCACCACCATGGACCACTATATTAAGGCCCTCCCACCACCATCATGGATCACTATTATTGCCGCCACCACCACCACCACCATGAACCACTATATATGGCCCCCACCACCATCATGGATCACTATTATGGCCCCCACCACCACCATGAACCACTATATATGGCCCCCACCACCACCACCACCACAATGGACCACTATATTATGGCCCCCACCACCACCATGGACCACTATATTATGGCCCCCACCACCATGGCCCGTCACCACTGTGGCCCAGTACCATGTGATGCGTTAAGGAAGGAAGGGAAAGAGAGTGAGAGAGAGAGAGAGAGAGAGAGAGAGAGCACTACAGCTAGGTGTTTACAGGTGAGGTAAGCCTGGGGGTAAGTGGAGTAAGACAAAGGTGCGCTTTAATTAGCGAGGAGCGGGCAGGTGACGGCAGCCCTAAGGCAACTGGCTGGTCATTACCGTATAGTGGAACAGCCTTGATGATGCACTGAGAGAGAGAGAGAGAGAGAGAGAGAGAGAGAGAGAGAGAGAGAGAGAGTAGTAATATCTGTCGGGTCTCACCACCACCACCACCACCACCACCACCACCACCATATCAGTCTGTATCAAGTAGAAAAGTTTACTTCAGAACGTCTCAAACTACGCCCTGTCTGTCTGTCTGTCTTAAACTACGCTGTCTTTTAATTACGTAAGATAAGGAGTGTGTGTACTAATGCTGGAGGAAGAAGAGGAGGAGGCTAATGACTAGGAAGAGGAGGAGGAGGAGGAGGAGGAGGAGGAGTGGTAAGAGGAGGAGGAGGAGGAGAACTTAAATACTGAATGAGGACGAAAAAATCTCTCTCTCTCTCTCTCTCTCTCTCTCTCTCTCTCTCTCTCTCTCTCTCTCTCTCTCTCTCTCTCTCTCTCTCTCTGTCTCTCTCTCTCTCTCTCTCTCTCTCTAGGATAAAAGTGACTTGCATACCTGAGGAGTAGTACAGGTAGGGGAGACTCACCTGAATATAATTAACGACTGGCCTTCGTGTTTTGTGTAATAGAGAGATAGAGAGATAAGGAGAGACAGGGGGAGTTAGAGAGACAGGGAGAGACAAGTGGAGATAAAAAGAGACAGAGACGGATAGAGAGAGAGAAAAAAATAAAGAGAAATGGGGACGGGAAGAAACAGAGAGACTGGGAGAAAGATATGGGCAGACATGGAGAAATGAGGAGAGAGAGAGAGAGACGGGGAGAGAGAGAGACAGAGATATAGAGAAACAAGGACAAACACGAGACTAGACAGGAAGAGACAGGGACAGACAGGAGAGACGGAGAGAGAGAGAGACAGGAGAGAAAGAGAGACAGAGAGGACAGAGAGAGGTAGGGAGAGACTAGAGAGACAGAAAGAGATGGGGAGGGACAGAGAGAGACAGAGAGAGGTAGGGAGAGACATAAAGAGACAGAAAGAGATGGGGAGAGACAGAGAGACAGAGAAAGGTAGGGAGAGACAGAGAGAGACAGAGAGAGATGGGGAGAGACAGAGAGAGCTGATTCACCGATCCAGCCATAGTAAATATTACAGGTAAACGAGTCTAATTGCACTGTCTACCTGTGAACAAGGTGAAGTGTGGTGTCTCTCTTGTCTCGTTGTTTCAGGGTTGTTTAGTTGATTTATTTCACTAAGTAACGTAAAGTGTTGTTTTGATTTAACTATCTAAATCCACTTCCCATCCACCCCGAACACTAACCCACCCCGAACACTAACCCACCCTGAACACTAACCCACCCCGAACACTAACCCACCCCGAACACTATCCCACCCCGCCTACTAACCCACACCGAACACTAACCCACCCCGAACACTAACCCACCCCGAACACTAACCCACCCCGAACACTAACCCACCCCGAACACTAACCCACCCCGAACACTAACCCACCCCACCTACTAACCCACCCCGAACACTAACCCACCCCACCTACTAACCCACCCCGAACACTAACCCACCCCGAACACTAACCCACCCCGAACACTAACCCACCCCGAACACTATCCCACCCCGCCTACTAACCCACCCCGAACACTAACCCACCCCGCCCACTAACCCACCCCGAACACTAACCCACCCCGAACACTAACCCACCCCGAACACTAACCCACCTCACCTACTAACCCGCCCAACGAACTTATCTGCAATTGTGTAGGATATAATTATGAGAGTAAAGATAGAACCAGGTCTAAAAGAGAGAGAGAGAGAGAGAGAGAGAGAGAGAGAGAGAGAGAGAGAGAGATAATTTGCATTATATATTTTCTACCTCAATCTCAAAGTCTTAGAAAAGTTACGGAATATTGGAGTTCGTGAGAAAGTTAATATTCTCTCTCTCTCTCTCTCTCTCTCTCTCTCTCTCTCTCTCTCTCTCTCTCTCTCTCTCTCTCTCTCTCTCTCTCTCTCCTAATATCTCTCATTTTCTCTGTCTTTCTTTCTCTCTGTCTCTCCTTCTCTCTCTATATCTCTCCATCTGTCTCTATCTCGCTCCTTCTCTCTCTCTCTCTCTCTCTCTCTCTCTCTCTCTCTCTCTCTCTCTCTCTCTCTCTCTCAATATCTCTCATTTTCTCTGTCTCTCCTTCTCTCTCTATGTCTCTCCATCTGTCTCTATCTCTCTCCCTCTTCCTCTGTCTCTCCCTCTTCCTCTTTCTCTCCCTCTCTCTATGTCTCTCCTCTCTCTCTTTCTCTCGATTGGATTGTCTGAGGCGGTAATCACGTCAGGAATAGAATGTTATTATGGTACAATCATAGCGAATAGGCGAACTGTGTGTGTGTGTGTGTGTGTGTGTCTGTCTGTGTGTCTGTCTGTGTGTCTCTGTTTGTATGTATGTGTGTGTGTGTGTGTGTGTGTGTGTGTGTGTGTGTGTGTGTGGGCCCGGACAAAAAAACCCTCGGACAAACGCCCCCTCAGTAAAAGTGTAAAACAGGACAGAAGCTCCCTGTTTTTATATTAAAGAGAGAGTCATTAGAAATATTAAAAATATATAGATTTAAATATGAAATTATTAAAATGTAAATAATTAGAATATTATAACTCTTTCAATTTTGAAATAAAACATTACTAAATAAATAGAAAAGAACAAAGACAACATATTTTACCTTCATGTTCATTGTGTATTACTGAGGTGACCCGAGGGCCCAGTGAGGTCACTCAATGTCAGGGGAGTAATTACCCCAGTAGACACAACATACGTCAGTGTAGATTTAATAAACATTCCTTGTATACTTCTTTATAGCTATAACAGAATTTCCGAAGGTTAGGTCAGGTTAGGTTAGAGAAGTGTTCATAAACTGTAAAAAAATTGAATAATTATTTTAAAAATTCTTACTATTTCTCCTAGGGGGGCTTTTGTCCTAGGGGGCTTTTGTCCTAGGGGGCTTTTGTCCTAGGGAGCTTTTGTCCTAGGTGGCTTTTGTCCTAGGGGCTTTTGTCCTAGGGGCTTTTGTCTTAGGGGCTTTTGTCCTAGGGAGCTTTTGTCCTAGGTGGCTTTTGTCCTAGGGGCTTTTGTCCTAGGGGCTTTTGTCTTAGGGGCTTTTGTCCTAGGGGGCTTTTGTCCTAGGGGGCTTTTGTCCTAGGGGCTTTTGTCCTAGGGGGCTTTTGTCCTAGGGGGCTTTTGTCCTAGGGGCTTTTGTCCTACACTCGTGTGTGTGTTTGTCTGTGTGTGTGTGTGTGTGTGTGTGTGTGTGTGTGTGTGTGTGTGTAAGCAAACATCATCTCATAGCGTTACTGTATATCACCACCTTGCTTGCTTCACCAGGTGAGTCAAGTCTTACCTGTAATTATCTTCTGGTTCACCTGGGATGAGCATTACCTGCCTGAGGTTGCATTAGGTTAGGTTACATTATGGCAGGTTTGTTTTGGTTAGGTTAGGTTTGAGGTACCACCACGTACATACATACATACATAGAGACAGATAGGCAATATCACAGGTGGCACAGGTAGACGTCACGCTATTCATTACACAACAAGAACACCTGTCGCTCTCCACCAATCAGGATGCGCCAACAGCCGGAGCTCAGGTGTGTGTGAGACCCGATAAGACCACTTAATAGCCGCCAACCAGGTCGTTAATTAGCCTTAGGTCAACAGCTATTGTTGTTTTGGTAGTGTTGATAGCTAGTTCATACCTTGAGTTTGATGGTTGACGTCTGTGTATGATGATTCTGACGTCTGTGTATGATGATTCTGACGTCTGTGTGTGATGATTCTGACGTCTGTGTGTGATGATTCTGACGTCTGTGTATGATGATTCTGACGTCTGTGTATGATGATTCTGACGTCTGTGTATGATGATTCTGACGTCTGTGTATGATGATTCTGACGTCTGTGTGTGATGATTCTGACGTCTGTGTATGATGATTCTGACGTCTGTGTATGATGATTCTGACGTCTGTGTATGATGATTCTGACGTCTGTGTATGATGATTCTGACGTCTGTGTGTGATGATTCTGACGTCTGTGTATTATGATTCTGACGTCTGTGTATGATGATTCTGACGTCTGTGTATGATGATTCTGACGTCTGTGTATGATGATTCTGACGTCTGTGTATGATGATTCTGACGTCTGTGTATGATGATTCTGACGTCTGTGTGTGATGATTCTGACGTCTGTGTATTATGATGCTGACGTCTGTGTATGATGATTCTGACGTCTGTGTATGATGATTCTGACGTTTGTGTATGATGAATCTGACGTCTGTGTATGATAATTCTAACGTCTGTGTATGATGATTCTGACTTCTGTGTATGATAATTCTAACGTCTGTGTATGATGATTCTGACTTCTGTGTATGATGATTATGACGTGTGTGTATGATGATTCTGACGGCTGTGTATGATGATTCTGACGGCTGTGTATGATGACTCTGACGTCATTGTATGATGATTATGACGTCTGTGTATGATGATTCTGACGTTTGTGTATGATGAATCTGACGTGTGTATGATGATTCTGACGTCTGTGTATTATGATTCTGACGTCTGTGTATGATGATTCTGACGTCTGTGTATGATGATTCTGACGTTTGTGTATGATGAATCTGACGTCTGTGTATGATGATTATGACGTCTGTGTATTATGATTCTGACGTCTGTGTATGATGATTCTGACGTCTGTGTATGATGATTCTGACGTCTGTGTATGATGATTCTGACGTTTGTGTATGATGAATCTGACGTCTGTGTATGATGATTATGACGTCTGTGTATGATGATTCTGACATTTGTGTATGATGAATCTGACGTCTGTGTATGATGATTATGACGTCTGTGTATGATGATTCTGACGTTTGTGTATGATGAATCTGACGTCTGTGTATGATGATTCTGACGGCTGTGTATGATGACTCTGACGTCTGTGTATGATGATTTTATTGTCTATGTATGATGACTTAACCTATTAGTACCTTGAATTCACCGGTTGAGAACAATAACTTCAGTCCTCGAGTATAATGACGTTACCGTTTGATGTACTGTCTATATATATATCTATATATATATATTCAATTAAGATAACTAGAGACAGGTGAACCCAGGTGAGAGGTGAGGGTGCGGGGATAATTACGCGACAGGTGAGCTAACACACAGACACACACACACACACGACCACTGATCCCTGATGCTAATGCCTTATGTTGCCTCTCTCTCTCTCTCTCTCTCTCTCTCTCTCTCTCTCTCTCTCTCTCTCTCTCTCTCTCTCTCTCTTAGGTAGCACTGGAAAATCCACATGAGAAATTGAGAGAGAGAGACCCACAAAAAGAGAGAAAAAAGAACGAATGAAAGAGAATAAAAGAAATGAAAAGAGAGAGAGAGAGTATGAAAGAGAATAAAATAAATAAAAGAAAGAGAGAGAGAGTTCGTGTGTGTGTGAAAAAGAAAGAACGAAAGAAAGAAAGAAAGAATGAAAGAAAGCGGTAATAAAACAAAATAAATGAGGAAAGGCAACTCTTGTTTTGCCAATTACCTGCAGGGTGATCATTCCCCCGACATAAACAAGACTTGACATGTTAGGTAATGGAGTTTGGCTGAGTTAGTGATGAAAGCTCGGTCCTTTCCCCACACCTGTTGGATCCTGCCAATACAGTCTTGCTATTTACACGAATCCCAGCAAGTCTGACCTTATCTTATATCCATTGACTTATACCAAACTTCAGTCTAGTTACTCGCTAGTTTGGGTGTTATTTAACCTAACCTAACCTAACCTGACTTAACCTAACTTATCCTAACCTAACCCAACCTCAGTCTAGTTAATCCCTAGTTTTGGTGTTATTTAACCTAATCTAACCTAACCTAATCTAACTTCAGTCTAGTTAATCCCTAATTTGGGTATTAATTAACCTAAAGTATTCCTCACTTAACCTTACTAACCTGTTTAACTCGTAATTACGTAACTTAACCTAACTAGCTCCTAACAATGTAATTTAACCTAACCTATTAAGGCCTAACGACGTAACTTACCTAACTGCTAACGATATTATTTAACCTAACCTAACTAATTATTAAGTTAATTAGATATAATTTAGAGTGATTTAACCTTCATCATAATTAATAGTAATTAATTATGCAAATGACCCATGATAATTAACCTCCCTTCTCTCCGTCTATAATTAATCTTCCTAAAAGTTTTAATATTTTTCGATGCTTTTTTGTTTACGTCTGGAGTTACTTAATTACTTAATACTTAAACATGTAATTTATGTTTTAAGTGGATGAATATATTACGAGGTCATTAGCACTACTAATTACCATGATGAATCTTTAACTTCTAGTCATTAATTTACCTGTGCTGAGTCTTAAAGGATGACCTGAAGATTAGCCACCCCGGATTATTTCACCTTAGGATTAAATGCCCTAACGCCACCTGCGGGAGTTAGATTTGGTTAGGTTAGATTAGGTTAGGTTAGGTTAGGTTAGGATGTCTAATCTTAAGGTGAAATAAACTCAGGGGCTAATCTTCAGGTTTTACGTATAAACAAACTCAAAATTATGACATAAAACTTGGTGTTCAATGATATTTTTTTGATACAGTGTTGCAGTAATAATTAATATATAGACAGTTTTGCAAGCTACATGTTGCAATGGTGAACAGAACGTATTATTAACTTTGTCGTTGCAATGTATAAAACGTTTTCCTAACTCCAATGTTACAACAAAGGAGTGAATGTTTTCCTCCACTACGGTGCTGGCAAAGCGTCAACAAAAGGCGTCACCCACACGATTCACTCATTGTCATTGCAACGTTGCCTGAGTGATTGATCGTGATTGTGTATATCTTATCACTTGTGTTGCCTCAGTCAGCTATGCTAGATTGATCTCTACCTTCAATGGCTGTATGTAAGTTTTTGTGTCTGTCTATTGCGTGTTTAATGGTGGTGCAGTGTTATTACTACTGCGTGTGTGTGTGTGTATATATATATTGTTTGTATTTTGAGTTTTGAGTTATGTGACTAAGTGAACCTGTTTATATGTTTATGTATGTTTGTATATACTGTATGTGTGTCTGCGCCTTCTTATATGTAAAACAAACACTGCTCCACTTAAAACACTAATTAAAACACCCATCATAAACCATAAACGATCTATCTTCTTAAATTCCTGGCTCAAGGGACGCCATATTCGCTGAAGCTTCCTTGATATTTACTGTTCGAATCCCAGCTGAGAGAGACACACAGGTGCCTATGACAGGGTGGTGTTCTCAATATCCGGGCTGAGACACTGGCACCGTGGCACTATGAGACACTGGCACTCTGGCACTCTCACAATGCCTACCAAACTAATCCAATTTAGTGCCAATCTGAACAACTCCCCTCGAGTCCTTCAGGCCTGGCGAGGGTGTGTGTGTGTGTGTGTGTGTGTGTGTGTGTGTGTGTGTGTGTGAGAGAGATGGTAGTCTCTCTTTGTCGAAGATTAATTTAAAAACAACTTTTTGGCCCTTCCTCCCTCCCTTCCTCTCTCCCTCCCTCTTTCCTCCCTCCCTGCCTCCTTCACCCCCCTTCCTCCTTCACTCCCTCCTTCCTTCCTTCACTCCTTCCTCCCTCCTCCCTAAACCACCCTCACATTACCCTGGGCTGTGGGTAAGGGGGCCCTACCTCACCATTACCTTCTCTGCCACACCTGACCCAAACCTCAACTCATTTCTTAACACTCTCAAGATGTGGCTTTATGTTTTAGCCATTTTGAGGACGACGGTTTAAGTTTTAACTCTAATGAGGATGGTTTAACGTTTTACCTTTGTTTTACCCTTGAGGACAATGGTTTAAGTTGTAACTATAAGAGGAAGGGTTATTTTTTTTTTTACCCTTGAGGACGATGTTTAAAGTTTTTACCTTTGAGGAAGGTTCAAGTCTTACCTCTGAAACACAACGAATGATAATTATAATTAAAGCAAGTTTCAGAGCAAGTTTCAGAGGCAAATTTTCTAAGCAAGTTTCCTAAGCATTTTAAGCATTTTAGGTTAAGTTTTATTAGCAATTTACCAAAGTAAAGTTTATCAGTTTCCTAAGCTAGTTTCAGAGCAAGTTTTTTATGAGAGTTTCTTTACGGGAATTTTGTCTTTATCGCCCCCCGTCAGTAGCGCTATTACACTTTACTTCCATAATAATAATAACTATCAAATTTGTGGTAAAGTTTACGGCCTGACGAATATATCAGTGCGATGGCCAGTCCTGGGTATACGACTCTCAGCAAGGGAAGGTAAGAGAGAGAGGGGGTGGGGTGGGGGGAGAGGAGGAGAGATGGGAGGAGTTAGGAAGAGAGGGGAAAGTGAGAGGGTGGGAAGATAGAGGGAGGTAGGAAGAGAGAGAGGAGAGGGGGGGAAGAAGGAAGGGAGAGGGGGGGTGCAGAAGTAAGGAAGTGAAGGAGGGAGATAAAGAGAAATGAGATGAGGAAGGTACTCTCTCTCTCTCTCTCTCTCTCTCTCTCTCTCTCTCTCTCTCTCTCTCTCTCTCTCTCTCTCTCTCTCCTTAATTAGCACTAATAACTCCTCCAGGTAAATAATAAGACTCAGTAACTCCTTCACTTCCTTTCATCTCAATTTCTTCACGGAATGTTTTTTTTTTTTTCGCATAAAACGAAAACAAAGGTGAATAATGTTAATCATGGTGTTATAATGTGGGGGAGAAGATTGAGGATAGTGAGGATAGTGCGTTGGAGGCTATGAGGTGAGGATAGTGAGCTGAGGATAATGTATTGGGGATATGAGGTGAGGTGAGGATAGTGAGTTTATGATCGTATGGACAGAGCTGAGAATTTTGAAGTGAGGATAGTATGTTGATGATAATAAGAACAGTGAAGTGAGGATAATTAGGTTGAAACAGTAAGTTGAAAACAGTGAGGATATTAGGTAAAGGCAGTGAAATGAGGACTATTTTAACGCAGCAAATTATTCCTCAATTTATCGCAACAAAATTGAAAGTTTGTAAAAAGGGTAAATAATATTTTTGCTAACTTTTTTCCTTCATATATAAAACTTTAGCTGAAATAAAAGCCCCTGTCGCTATGTTTACCAAGAAATTGCTAACTCACTTTACGACAAAAATATTTACAGTATTTACTCATATATTTTTTCTACTTTCATTTCAAATTTTATCAAAGGAAATTTTTGGAAGTGGGGAAAGTGTACATAGAGGAAACTTTCACTAAGAGAGTCTTCGTTGCTGTGATTATGAAGAAAGTGTTTATTTACTAAAGAAAAAACAGGGATTTTCATTAACAATATGCAAAGTGTAAAGTTCTTTTGGTAGTGTGTGTGTGTGTGTGTGTGTGTGTGTGTGTGTGTGTGTGTGTGTGTGTGTGTGTGTGTGTGTGTTTGGGATGACAACTGGAGTGACTTGTGTATGCTTGACTATTATTTACGTCCTCAAGCACGCAAGCACGTACTGAAGACACGCACACACACGCTCACATGCTCCACGCACGGACTCCCTTAGCCTGTTACTTTCTGGTCAATGATTCTTGTGTTGGGTCGCGGGGGGGGGGGGGGGTAAATATACATTGGGTGACCGTGGAGACTCTCGGAGACTCTCGGAGACTGATAGAGACTCATAAAGACTCCTGGAGACTCGTGAAGGGCGGATCATCTCCGGGACAGACCAACACTCAGCCGTGATCTTGGTAATGCATTATTCTTGTCTTCAGCCTCAACCTGGCCTCCTGAAGGGTTCCTCTACCACACCACAACTGCCTCCTGAAGGGTTCCTCTACCACACCACAACTGCCTCCTGAAGGATTCCTCTACCACACCACAACTGCCTCCTGAAGGGTTCCTCTACCACACCACAACTGCCTCCTGAAGGGTTCCTCTACCACACCACAACTGCCTCCTGAAGGGTTCCTCTACCACACCACAACTGCCTCCTGAAGGGTTCCTCTACCACACCACAACTGCCTCCTGAAGGGTTCCTCTACCACACCACAACTGCCTCCTGAAGGGTTCCTCTACCACACCACAACTGCCTCCTCCTCCTCTTCCTCCTTTTCGTTCTACTCCTCCAAGTGAACAAATGACCAATACATTGGGGAGAGAGGGGGTGGAGAAAGAGGGGGTGGAGAGAGAGGGGGTGGAAAGAGAGGGGGTGGAGAGAGAGGGGGTGGAAAGAGAGGGGGTGGAGAGAGACGGGGTGGAAAGAGAGGGGGTGGAGAGAGAGGGGGTGGAAAGAGAGGGGGTGGAGAGAGACGGGGTGGAAAGAGAGGGGGTGGGGAGAGAGGGGGTGGAAAGAGAGGGGGTGGAAAGAGAGGGGGTTGGAGAGAGAGGGGGTGGAGAGAGAGGGGGTGGAGAGAAAGGCTAGTCTGGTACACCACAATACACTGACTTCGTCCACCAACTCGACTCAAGACCAATATGTTCGCAATTGATTAAGGTTACAGCGTATTCGTAATCGTAAATTAAATCATAATAATTTTTACCTGAGAAATCGAAATCTGATCATAATCCAACATTTACAAGAACTTCGATCTCACACACACACACACACACACACACACACACACACACACACACACACACACACACACACACACACACACACTCACTCGTCCGATAACACACTGACAGGTGAAAGGAATAGCCACACACTATTTACTCTCAACAGAAGGCTATTTAGTCTAGTAAATAGCTCTTGCGTCTGTAAATGTCCCTGGCGGGTCTTCAAAGGTCATGACCCACATAAACTCGACGTAAAACTTGTCATTAAGGAAAACGACACAAGTTTAAGGACCACTGAGCCGGGGAAAATTGTCCCTCTGGAGGAAAAAAGTCTATGCTTAATGATCGAACTTCTTTTCCTGCCAAATGTTCTTTCATGAGACGCAATCAACTCTCTCTCTCTCTCTCTCTCTCTCTCTCTTGTGATTTATCATATAATTTCTTTCAGTTCCCTTTAATCTCTTTATTAACTTGAAGGATTTTTGGGGGGGTTTTTCATTAATTTTCTTTCATAGGACGTAGTTAATTTGTTTCAGTCTTTCTCTCATGCCTTTTATCGTATTTCCTTTTTTTCTCTTTCTATTTTGTTAATTATCATAGTTTTCCTGCTATTCCTCATTCTGCCTTGTGAATTCTCCTATTTTCCCTCCGTTCCTCTTTCTCTCTTTTCAACTCTCCTATTTTCCCTCTATTTCTCTTTCTCTCTTATCAATTATCCTATTTTCCCTCTATTCTTCTTTCTTATCAATTATCCTATTTTCTCTTTATTCCTTTTTCTTTTCAGTCAATTATTATATTTACCCCTATTCCTCTTTCTTTCTTATCAATTATCCTATTTCCCTTTATTCCTCTTCCTCTTTAGTCAATTATCACATTTTCCCTCTATTCTTATTTCTTTCTTATCAGTTATCCTATTTCTCTACCTCTATTTCTCTTTCTCTTTAGTCAATTATCTTATATCCCTCTATTCCTTTTTCTCTCTTATCAATTATCCTATTTTCCCTCTATTCCTCTTTCTTTCTTTTCAATTATCCTATTTTCCCTCTATCCTTCATTCTCTCTTGTCATACTTTAACTCAATACCTCTTCCTTATCTTTCATTTATCCAATTTTCCCTCTATTCCTCTTCCTCTTTAGTCAATTATCACATTTCCCTCTATTTATCTTTCTCTCTTCTCATTCATCATATATTCATTTTCTTCCTCTAATCTCTTGATAAACTCAAACGAATCTTCTTAATATTATCTTAATGCTCGTTAATCCTCGACACGCTTTAATTTTCACTGCCACGCCTCATTTTCACTGTCACGCTTCATTTTTCACTGCCACGCTTCATTTTTCACTGCCACGCTATATTTTTCACTGCCACGCTTCATTTTTCACTGCCACGCTTCATTTTTCACTGCCACGCTATATTTTTCACTGCCACGCTATATTTTTCACTGCCACGCTTCATTTTTCACTGCTACGCTTTATTTTTCACTGCCACGCTTCATTTTTCACTGCCACGCTTCATTTTTCACTGCCACGCTATATTTTTCACTGCCACGCTATATTTTTCACTGCCACGCTTCATTTTTCACTGCCACGCTTTATTTTTCACTGCCACGCTTCATTTTTCACTGCCACGCTTCATTTTTCACTGCCACGCTATATTTTTCACTGCCACGCTTCATTTTTCACTGCCACGCTTCATTTTTCACTGCCACGCTTCATTTTTCACTGCCACGCTTCATTTTTCACTGCCACGCTTTATTTTTCACCGCTACGCTTCATTTTCACTTCCGCGCTTCAAAATTAATAATACCCAAGAGGTTTTACATGTTATCGATAATATTTCTAATTTCTTGGTGATGAACGATAATTAATTACAGGTAATCACGGGAGTTTATTATCTTGTGGGTATTAATTAAGGTGTGTGTGTTTTTGTATATATTTCTTGTCCCTTCACGACTTGCTCACCCATTTCTTGCCCACCCATTTCTTGCCCACCCATTTCTTGCCCACCCATTTCTTACCCACTCATATCTTGCCAACCCATTTCTTGCTCACCCATTCCTTGCCCACCCATTTCTTGCCCACTCATTTCTTGCCCACCCATTTCTTGCCCACCCATTTCTTACCCCCACACTTCTTCCTAAACTTTCTTACCCCCACACTTCTTCCTAAACACTTCTTGTTCCCTTCATTTCTTGTCCACTCATTTCATGCCCACCAACTTCTTGCCCACCAACTTCTTGCCCGCCATTTTCTTGCCCACTTAGCCACCTACTTCTTACTCACTTACAATCCCACTTCTAGCTCACTTGCCCATCTCTTTCTTGCCCACTTGCCCACTACTCCATAAAACATCTTACAAGGGGGCAAAATAACAGGTTGTGAGTAATCGTGTTCAGCTTACTGTGTGGAAGTTAACGAGCACTGAAACTCTCTCTCTCTCTCTCTCTCTCTCTCTCTCTCTCTCTCTCTCTCTCTCTCTCTCTCTCTCTCTCTCTCTCTCTCTCTCGTCAGACAGGTCCTGGTCAGACACAAACTCTTTGGTGTTCGTTGACAAAGAAACTTACGATAAACTTCCCTGTCTTCAATTTTTTTTCCACAGAATGAGTTCCTGTGTAGAAAGTCCAGAGAAAGTTGGGGAATATGTGACATGTTGTGTGTGTGTGTGTGAGAGAGAGAGAGAGAGAGAGAGAGAGAAAGAATAATAATAAAAATAATAATAATAATTAACTGCTTATTGAAAGAACATGGCAGCCGGAAGGCTGAAAATATATATTTACATAATTGGGGAGCGGGTCTCTTGATTTACAAAAAATATACAAGTAACATAAGTGATAAAAATATTATATATAATAACTAGGTGGGGAGAAGCTCAAACTACAGGGCATTTCAACATAGTGACAGTGCAAAAAGTAAGATTTACTGGGAGTGAATACACAGGTTGATTGCAAGTTATTGATAATTTTTACAATGGTTGGGACTGGGCTGTTCCGATAGCGATCAGTTCGTGCTCGTATGGGCTGGATGCGGTTGTGGTGTCAAACAGCAATTCTCGTGCGAGGGATCTCAGGTGGTAGTAGGAGCCGGTGTCGAGGATGGTGCAGAAGCTTGTCACCAAATTTGCAGATGAGGTCGTGGTGATGGTCAGTGAAAGTCGAGAAGGTCAGTGTGTGCGTGTGTGTGTGTGTGTGTTAGCGAGAGAGAGATAATATGATAATAATATGAAGCCTTCCTTCTCTCTCTCTTTCACACACACACACACACACACACACACACACACACACACACGCACACACATAGGAAGGACTGGGACCACACCTCACTCATATAACACCATCTGTGAGGGAACTACTATACCACGTCAGGTCCCTCATAACACCATCTGTGAGGGAGTTACTACACCACGTGAGGCCCCTCAAAACACCATCTGTGAGGGAATTACTATACCACGTGGTCCCTCATAACACCGTCTGTGAGGGAATTACTACACCACGTGAGGCCCCTCATAACACCATCTGTGAGGGAGTTACTACATCACGTGATGCCCCTCCTAACACCATCTGTGAGGGAGTTACTACACTACGTGTTTGCTGTTCAACACCTACATTAATCTGTATGCTCACTGTATGTTCCTTTACCTTTCTCTAATGAAGGCTTTTGTTAAACCACCAATCTATGTATATTTTCAGCCTTCGGGCTGCAGAACTTTTTCAATAAACCGTTAATTATTATTAATATTATTATTATTATTACACACACACACACACACACACACACACACACACACACACACACACACACACACACACACTCCAATCTATATACCAAATATAAACTAATTATCTATTTAAGTGAATTGGTTAAAGCCCCCGACAAGAGGCTTTATGTAGATCCAATCCTTTAAGACGCTAAATGATGATGAACTTCACCCAGTCAATCATTACTTCTAATCCTCCCTGATCACACCCCTAATCCCTCCCTGATCACACCCCTAATCCCTCCCTGATCACACCCCTAATCCCTCCCTGATCACACCCCTAATCCCTCCCTGATCACACCCCAAATCCCTCCTGATCACACCCTAATCCTTTGATCAGTTCTAATCTCTTGGTAGTTTCCTGTAATTTGTATGAAGTCAATTACGAATAACAACCAAGGGGAAAAGAGACGATTTTTCTGTCCTTTTTTTGGGGGGGGGGGGGCGTCTCTCTCTCTCTCTCTCTCTCTCTCTCTCTCTCTCTCTCTCTCTCTCTCTCTCTCTCTCTCTCTCTCGCAGTACACCGCCTGAGGCCATTAGCTCTATAATATTCCTTTAATTAATGAAAAATTATCGGCTGTTTGTGTACATCTAAGCAGGTAATTATTATTACTGGGGGGAGGAGGAGGGGGAGGGGGAAGAGGGGGAGGGGGAAGAATAGGAAGAGGGAGAGGTGGCGAGGATATAGGTTGGAAGAGGGGGTAAAGGAGGGTCGAGGAGGGGAGGGAAGGGAGGGTCGAGGAGGGGAGGGAAGGGAGAGTCGAGGAGTGAAGGGAAGGGAGAGTCGAGGAGTGGAGGGAAGGGAAGGTCGAGGAGGGGAGGGAAGGGAGGGTCGAGGAGTGGAGGGAAGGGAGGGTCGAGGAGGGGAGGGAAGGGAAGGTCGAGGAGGGGAGGGAAGGGAGAGTCGAGGAGTGAAGGGAAGGGAAGGTCGAGGAGGAACGGGAAGGGAGGGTAGAGGAGGGGAAAGGAAAGGAAAGGAAGACTAGTAGGAGGAGGGAAGGGAATTGAGGATCGAGGAGGGGAAGGGAAGGGAAAGGAGGGTCGAGGAGGGAAGAAGACGAGGAGGGAAGGAAGACGAGGAGGGAAGGGAAGGGAAGGGGGGTCAGGGAGGAGGAGGAGGAGGGAAGGGAGGGGAAGGGAAGGGGGGTCAGGGAGGAGGAGGAGGGAAGGGAAGGTAGTGTCAGGGAAGGGGAAGGAAATGGGGATTGGGGATGTGGAAATTTATAAAGTAATAAATTTTAAGCTTTTGTGAAATATTACTTTTTTTCTCGTATGCAAATTTTGCTTTAATACACAAACTGGATGTGGTGTTGGTATTATTGTATTTACACGAGGTTTGTTTTTATCTAATTGTTCCTTTGTTTGTTTGTGTTTTTAATGTTTTATTCGTGTATTAATGGGTCTCTCTCTCTCTCTCTCTCTCTCTCTCTCTCTCTCTCTCTCTCTCTCTCTCTCTCTCTCTCTCTCTCTCTCTCTCTACGCTATAATGAAATATAATAATTACACAAAAATTTCACGACCTCATTCAACAAACAAAGAATAACAAGAATACATTGAATAATTTTCATTAATTTTTTTTTTTCTGGGGTACAAAATTTACACGTAAATAAGAGTATCTGGCAAGGAGAGGCAGTGTAAATTTGTGAGGTGCCGCTAATGAAAGAGAAAATGATGTTCTTACTCCAGGGCAAACTATGATTTATTTATTTATTTTTTTTTGTAGAGTGTGGGGTGAGTGAGGGAGAGAGAGAGAGAGAGAGAGAGAGAGAGAGAGAGAGAGAGAGTCTTATTGAAGGATAAACTCTGGTTCTTTTCTGGCGTGTGGGGGAGTGTATAAGAGAGAGAGAGAGAGAGAGAGGAGTGATAGAAAGAGAGAGAGAGAATGTGATGAAAGATAAAAAGAGGGACGAGGTGAGAAAGAGAAATAAATACAGATAGAAAAAAACAGAGAACATGAGATGGAGAATTTGATAAAGAGAAGAAAAACAGACAAAGCAAAAGAGAGATGAAGAGAGAAGGTGCGAGAAAAATATTTATTTCTGTGTCTTTGTGCACTTGGCGATATGTTGAGTAAGTTTCTCTCTCTCTCTCTCTCTCTCAAATACCACCAGTAGGTACCAGCACAAGACGATAAATGGGACGCCGCCACAATGAAGACTTTTAGCAACTCTCTTACATTGGCCCTCAAGATAGATGTCGGCCATTGTCTCGCCCATAAAAGCCATTGTCCGGAGCCTCTCTCACACACACACAATGTTCTACATCTCTAAGAATCTGTTCCTCAAAGTCTACTGGAAAAAATAGCGACTTTGAGCAGCTATTGACGAAGAACAATGTGTTAAGGAGGTGAATTGTAAGCCACCGATGTTCTTGTGGTGGTCTTATAAGGTTGGTACATTGTCTCCTAGCAGCGTCTTGAGACCTTTTGTTGGGGGTCTTGTCCTCCAGAGACGTCTTGAGGCCATTGTTGTAGTGGGTCTGACAGGACGTTGTAAGACCAAGCCTGTGGTGGGTCTTTTAAGGTGGTACAAAATCTCCTTCGAGCGATTTAAGATCATAGTTGTAGAGGTTTTCAAAGTGTGTCTTATGACCTCTAATAAAGGTATTCAGAAGGAACTAGACTCCTCTTTCATCACCGAATAGTAGAATTTATATTTATACTAAAATATCCTTGACGACTTAAATTGAGAAAATGTCTCACACCTGAAAAAAACTTCTATTACCCTAAAAATTTAGATCTTTTTTTTTTTAGGTTAAGGACACAGTAAGATGGATACATTTCAGTCATCCTGTTAGAAACAATGGGGCAGTGTGATTGACTATACTAGGGAGTGTATTGACTATTTGGGGCAAAATCTTGTATCTTCTGCCATGTACAGTATATATCTCGGGTGCAGACAGTGTTTGGGCATGATATATCCCCCCCCCCCCTCCCGCCTTCCTTTTTCTATTGGGGTTTCCATATTCTTTAATTATGGAGTCAGTTTTCTAGTAGTAAGTGTCAAGTGACGAACCGTATCTTAACATATTGTCAACATTTTTTTCTGAATTTGTCAAGACTGAATGACTTTAATACCTGAAGAATGAACGTTAAGTACTCAACTGCACTAATCATTAGTGGATATTGTTAGGTTCTGAATAATAAGTTCTATATACAGGAGAGAACACAAACACCTGTATAGTTTTGTAGGTTCGGTTTACTGGATAAGAGTATGTACACAAAGGAGAGCAGCGGTCTCCCTTGGCTAGGCTCCTTGTCAACTGCTATAGGCGACGTATGGCAAGTGATACATTAGCAGCTTCCATACGTCGCCAGGCACATTAATTAAGCGTGTGGGATATGGTAATAACATTGCCACACGCTGCTAGCTAGGCTGAATAAATAATACATAAATGGAGCACATACATAATATACATACATGATATATAATCCAGCATACATAATATACATACACCTCCCTCCCCCCTATACGCTCATAGCAAAGTCTTGAGCGGACCTTTTCTTTTGGATCCGTTCTGAGCGTCGAGGGACTTCATCACTGGGAAGGGTATGGGACTCAACACTGGTGGCGGGGCCAGCAGAAGGCATTGTTACGGGTCGGAGGAAACGGCGGTTCCTCCACCACACACGACCACTGGGTAACCGCACCTGGTAGTCCCGTGACCTGCCGAGACCCATGACTACGCCTACTTTGTCCCAACGTAGGGAGGTCGGGTCCTGAACACGGACTTGGGTGCCGACACTCAACCTGGGGAGAGAACGGGCGTGGTCATTGTAGCGGGCGACGACGTCCTGAACACGTTCGGCGGCTCGGCGATCACAATCCTCTGTCTTGGCCTGCCACTCCTTGGAGAAGGATTGAGGGTGAGCAGGGACACAAGAACGAAGGGGCGTCCATACAAAACCTGGGCAGGGGAGCGTCCGGTGTAGTTAGGTGTGTTGCGGAGTTCAAGAAGACCCCTGTCGAAGGCCTCGCAGTCAATGTTCCCAGAAGGGGCCACCTTAAGGATGAGGTGCTTCAGGGATTTGACAGCAGCCTCAGCGTGGCCGTTGGACTGCGGGTAATGGGGCGATGACAACACATGCCGGACTCCCCATCGGTCAAGGAACGCAGCAAAGTCCCGGCTTGTGAACTGAGGCCCTCCGTCGGTTCGCAGGCGTACAGGAACGCCCACGTCACGGAAGTAGTGGCGGAACTTGCTGATGGTGGCGGCAGACGTCGTGTCATTACCGCACTTGATGACAACCGGCCAACCAGAGAGACGGTCGACGATAACGAGGAAGGACTTTCCTGACACACAGAAAAAGTCGGCCGACACAGACTCAAAGGGGCGGGTGGGGTTGTCGTCGCTCATAAAGGATTCCTGCTGCTGGCTGGGTTGTAATACGCGGCGGGGCTTGCACACCTGGACAGCATTGGAGATGTCGGGGTCGATGCCAGGCCGGAACACAGTCTGTCTTGCACGCCGTTTGGTGGCCTCGGCTCCACAGTGACTGTCGTGGAGGCGAGCCAAGGCGTGGAGACTTGAAGCAGCAGGGACAACTACCGAAGGAGAGGTGTCACTGGCCAGAGGTAGGGGTAGGGCGGCAGCAGGGTAGTTGCTGCTCCCTTCGTGCACCCTGTTGGCGTGTTTTACCTCGAGAATCGGTGTTGGGAAGTCCTGGGAGATGATGGCCAACTCTTGGCAATGTCTGTAGGACAGCAAAGGAGTCGGGACGCCATTATGCACATCAATCCAGGCTTGACACGACCTGTTGCCAAAGGTGACGTGTGCATAGAGTGAACCTAGGGCCGGGGTCATCTGTGAACCATCTGCCATAAAGCGGAGATCCTTGGGGGGCGGTCCTAGATCACTTGGAGAGAGCCCCAAGCATTGCAAATGCTGGGGACCGATGACTGTAGCATCAGCGCCGGTGTCGGGCAACATCTGAAGACGGGATGACACACCGCCGTAGGTCACGATGACGCTGATGTACTGGGGGACTTTGGTCCTGGGACGCGGGGGGGAGCACACATTCCTAATGTGGCTCGAGCGTTGTCAGGAGTCGTCGTGCCTCTGATTGGAAGACTGTGGGCGGCCCTCTCTGGTGGAAGGGGGCTGAAGCTTCCGCCGACGCGGTCCCTTGGGTATGTTGGAAGGGCAACACTTGTCATAGTGGCCCAGACGACCACACACATTGCACTGGACGCGTTTGGCTGGGCACCGTACTGTGAGTGACCAGTGGCCCTTACGGTCACAACTGTTGCAGGTAGACTGAGCAGCTGGACACACCTGTGTTCCGTGCTGCTTACCACAGTTGTTGCAAAATAAACCGGGCGTGGACGTGGTGGGCGAAGGCGTAGGAACAGACTTCTTGTCCTTCTTGTACCGGGACACAGCGCGTACAGCTGTAGGGGGAGCACGGATGGCAGAGGTGGCACACCTGGCAGCCTCATAGGAGCGACATATCGTCAACACATCCTTAAGAGAAGAGGAAGAGTCGAGGGAGGTGAGGCGTTGGACAAGTTCCTCGTCCTTAACACCCATCAGGATCACCTGCTTCAACTGGGTCTCCTCGCACTGCTGGTGGTGGCCTGGACATATATCTACCTCTTCCGAGGCTCTCTTAAGACGCACGTAAAAGGCATCAAAAGACTCACCCTCCAACTGTCTGCAGCTAAACAATTCCCTCCTGCGCAGAGCTTCATTCTGCTGTCCTTTGATGTGCCGTTGTAGAACGTCCAGTACCTCCTCTACAGACAGCAAAGAGGTTGGGGGTACCTGCAACGTATGTTCCAAGACACGCTGAATTTCCAAGGACAGGCACATACGCAGCTGGATGAGTTGTTTAGGCTGTGACAAACTCTGGAGATCCACCATTGTAGAGTAATCAGTCCACCGTCGCCGCCATTCACGAAAAGTCTGGAAATTCACATCAGGCTTCAAGATGGGCGGTGTTTGAGCTGCTGCTTTAGGTGGGGCTGGGGGGTGTGAAGGAAGCATGGATGAGGTATCTGAACCAGTCAGTACCGAGGCAGTGTTAGAGCCAGGGGCTTGGTTAACAGTGAGGCGAGATATCAAGGCTTCAAACCGTTCACTGTCTTCCAATCTCCGTTGGTTGTCTCGTTCTGCCTCTGCTTGCCTTCTGTGCTCATCCGCCAAACGTCTGTGGGCTTCATCCTCGCGTTTCTCATCTCTCATAAACTTCAGTAAAGCAATTATCTCTGGAGACAACGCTGAATATTGAGGTGAGGGACTGCGCGATGTGGGGGCTGGAGCGTCGTGGCCGGCCTGGTCATCCATCTCTGCGGGGCTATCACCCGCCTGGCTCATCCAGGACGCTGGGTCCACGGCTACGTAAGGCGTGAGACATAACTACTTCCTCTGTGTACTATGTCTTAAATCAGTGTTGACCGGTCAGCCCGTCGTATCAACAAGATTTCAGACAAAAAATTAATTAAATACACAGATAAGTAGGTTATATATATAAAATATATATAAGGAAGCCGCGCGGTCAGCGAGTGTTAGTACATGTACGTGTGGAGTGAGTGTGTGTCCCGGGCGGGCAAAGCGTCTCGCCCCAGCTGTGAGGGGGGGGTGGAGGCGGCGCTGTGAGGGGGGTGGAGGGAGAGGCGCGGCGACTCCCAGTCAGTCCAGTTACCCTCAGAACGCGGTCAGAGACGGGTGCACTGAACTCTACTCCTTACAAATGCCCAGAACGTGCCGTATACCTTGGGAATCCTTTAGAACAAGGTCACACATGAATGGCACGAACACACAATGCACTAAACACTTCACAGAAAATCACTGTCACTGACACTGCTCAAAGTTGCTGAGATTCTTCGAGGCGAGGTGACGCGCGGGAGTTGACCCAAGCGAGAGGGGTCCATAGCCGGCTTTCCACAAACTTTGCACTATCACTCGTAATTATCCAGTAAGATCGGATCACTGCGCCATGTTAGGTTCTGAATAATAAGTTCTATATACAGGAGAGAACACAAACACCTGTATAGTTTTGTAGGTTCGGTTTACTGGATAAGAGTATGTACACAAAGGAGAGCAGCGGTCTCCCTGGCTAGGCTCCTTGTCAACTGCTATAGGCGACGTATGGCAAGTGATACATTAGCAGCTTCCATACGTCGCCAGGCACATTAATTAAGCGTGTGGGATATGGTAATAACATTGCCACACGCTGCTAGCTAGGCTGAATAAATAATACATAAATGGAGCACATACATAATATACATACATGATATATAATCCAGCATACATAATATACATACAGATATTAAACATATATGAACTATAGGCCTATATGGAAAATTTATAAAATTTTAAGAAATTTTTAGTGATGAAAGTCATGAGTACCTGAAATATGTTAGAGGAAATAATAAGTTTACCCTATATGATTTATCATGGCGGGTAGTCTCAAATTTTTATACATATATACACATATATATATATATATATATATATATATATATATATATATATATATATATATATTATAATATATATATATATAATATATATATATATACAAAAGTTGATTTAACAGTTTTAATTATTCCTTGTATTTAACAATGGTTTATGTTTTTACAGGTTGAGACACCAGAATAAGGTAAGTGCACATTGGGTCAGTTTTACAGATGCAATATATCATTAATTATAATAGGGAACAACCCGAAAAGGTTCAGAGTGGAGGACTATGGTCGCCAACCCTTACATTAGGGTGTGTCAATTTTGTCAACATGTTAAAAATCAAATTTGGTAGTCAAAATATTGTGCCTCTTTATGTCTAAACTTGAGATTAGCAAACAAAAATGAATTGAAATAACCCTCACCTACATCAATTATACCTTAAAGTTTCAAATATCAGTATTTCAACAAATTAATGAGACTTGATTAGAATTATTCACTTGATATTAACTAATCTCATGTAAGCATATGGATTATGGAGTATTTTATGGTTCTATAGCTTGTGTACAATATGCATGTCAGAACATGAACATGAACAGGCTCTCCGTGTGGGACAGTTTAATTCTTGTTTTGACTTGTACCAAGCGTGAGGATAAGGCGCCCGGCTCACTCTCCTTCTAGATATCATAGACGGTGGTTTGCTCTCATTGCACTTGCACCTACTCTACCAGACGAATTCTACATTTTAATTATTGTAAGTAGGGCATATTGATTGTCGCAGTTACTTATATCATTGTATAAAACATTATGTTCTAAGAAATTATTATGTTATTTCTGTTACAGCATTTTTGATAAACAAATTGATATTTTTGAAACAACAATTGAATTATGAAACATTGAAATATTTTTCTATTTGTCAGATAGTGTGAAGATGTCAAAATTGAAGACAAGAAGTCAGTTGTCAACCCACTTGAGCCTGCTAGTTGGTAAAGGGAAGGAGCTTCCTGTATCAGAACTTCCAACAGTGAGAGACATGCTAAGATTAGGGTTACTCCTTCGAGAAAAAAATGCAAAGGACAGAAGGAACTATACAGATAAAGAACTCATAAATGACATGATAGTCCCTCTTCTGCATCAATGGACAAAAGCTAATGCACTATTCAAACCACCTGTGATTAATCAGTGTCGAACTATTGAGCTAAAACTAACGAAATTATGGCACAAAGCAGTTGAAACATCACTTGGTAAAGGAAACTTGGCCAGGAAAAATGAATTTCTGCACACACTTGATACTCTGTTTGACATTTTGACCTGCAAGTGCTCCATACAATTATGTTCTGAATCCAACTGTTCTCACTCAGGTAAGAGAGAAAATAATTCCCACATTGATTGTGGTTGTCCTCGTGAAAAGAAGATCCCTGTTTTAGAGCTTGAATTTATAAAGGCACAGAGGACAAAGGCAGAAGGCCAAGGAAGTATGCAAATGGGTTCAATAGATTATTCAGAAACAAAGAAGCAGATTGCTAATGCCAAGAAGAGAGAACAAATCCGAGAGAGGGAACAAAAGAAGAAAATGAAGAGTGAAGAAGCCATCCAAAGAGAGGAAGAGCTGTGTCAAGATGTTTATCACTTCTTTGATAGTTCTTCTGATGAACAGGAAGCAACATCAGATGATAGTTCCAAAGAGCCATCTGAACCTTTACCAAAGAAAATGAAATACAACACAAGAAATATTTCAAACATTGCTTTAGCTAGTATTCGCCACCATGCTGGACTTCGTGAGGCTGCAGAAATTGCAACTGCCGCTTGGATAGATGCAGGCCTCATCAGCCGAGAGGATGTATCTTTGGTGATAGATCATAATAAAATTAGAAGAGCACAAGAAAAAATAATGAAGGAAATATCTGATCAGCATGAAAAAGATTTAAGCGAGGGAGGGCTCTCCTGTCTTTTGTTTGATGGAAGAATAGATGACACAAAAGTTTTGCTAGAAGTAGAGGGAGTGAACAGAAAGTTTCCAGGTCTCATCAAAGAAGAACACTACTCTGTCTGTTCTGAGCCTGGTGGTCGGTTTTTGTTTCACTTTGCTCCCGAAACTGAAGTAGAAGGGAAGAAACATGCAGAGGTCATTGCTGATCATATTTTATGTTGGGTTCAGGAGAGAGGACTTGGCAGTTCACTGCAGGCTGTTGGTGGAGATTCAACTGCAGTGAACACCGGATGGCAGGGGGGTGTAATGACGCATTTAGAGAAAAAACTAGGAAGAAGACTTGTTTGGATTGTATGTGATTTACATACAGGCGAGCTACCTCTTCGTCATCTCATCCAGGAACTTGATGGTCCTACAAAGAGCAACAACAAGTGGTCAGGTCCCCTTGGCATCATGCTGGATGAAGCAACACAACTAGAAATAAATACAACCTTTCCAAAGGTCGAAGTTGGCCCTCCCCTTCCGGCGTTGTCTGAAGGAGTCATCAAAGATCTCAGCACAGATCAATCCTATGCTTATCGTATTGCCCAAGCAATAAGATCAGGAGAAGTGCCTCAGTCATTGGCTCTCTTGGAGATTGGACCTGTCAGTCACAGCCGTTGGTTAACTACAGCTCTTCGTTTCTGCAGGATTTGGATTTCCAAACACGAATTGAAGGGCAAAGTGCTGAAGAATTTGAGGTTAATTGTTGAATTTATTATTGGAGTTTATCTTCCCCAGTGGTTTAGTGTGAAACTTAATCCTATGTGGGTGGATGGGCCCAATCACCTTTTGTTTCAATTGCAGCTAGTAAGAACACAGAGGAAGGTAGTGAGGGACATCGTGTTACCTGTGGCAAGAAGGTCCGCTTGGTATGCTCGATCAGAAGCAGTTTTGCAAGCAATGCTTTGCAGTCAATGTACCAATCTCCGAACCGAGGCTGTAGAAGTCATTCTAAAGATTAGAGGAACGCTAATAGATGACGACCAGTTGGGAGACTGTTCGTTTCATTCAAGAAAAGTTCCCCCAATAAACGTCAATGCCACCAAATTGTCAGAATTGGTTGACTTGAGTTTGGAAGTCTTAGAGCCACCATTGACAACAAGTCTAACTAGCCAAGAATTGAGAAACCTTAAAGAGACTCCAATGCAGGTGCCGAAGTGGCCTTCCCACACTCAAAGTGTGGAGAGATGTGTGAAAATGGTCACAGAAGCAGCGGGCCATGTTTACAGCCACGAGAGGCGAGAAGGTTACATCAAAGCACAAATAGCAAGCAGACTACTGATGACAAGAAACCAAAGCAAAGAGAGTATGAAGGCATTGGTTACTTTCAAATAGACTACGGATAATAAAATATAATAATTTGAAACTTGAAACAGTAACATGTGTGCAAACGCTGGTTATGTTATAAATTCACAAATATGTACATTTAAAAATCCATTTGATGTAGGTAGGACTTATTATAAAAAAAAATTTATGCCAGAATATTGTTTTGCATGCTTAAAGACTACAATAAATTGCTACCAAATTACTCGATTTTCAATTTAGCCAGTTCACCCCCTAAATTGACACACCCTACCCTTACATATGAGGACGGTACTCTGATTAATAATAGGGAACAGTTTTATAATATGCAAATTCAAAGTTATGACTAGTTCCGGGGATTAAAAATCTACTAATACAATATTTACATAGTTAAGAAAATTAATTCCTGAGCCTTGCTTTATCTGGAAGCATACTTTTTATTTTATTGTTTTATTGCATGCATATTGCTAACACTGCTGACCTTTCAGTACTGGGAACCTAGCGGTGGTAACGTCAGGTACTGAAATAAATCAAGGCTTGTAGCGAATGTTAGCTGTGAGGTTAAGTTAGGTTAGGATAGGTT